>JAYDYQ010002336.1:0-50071 GCA_034814905.1 Penstemon davidsonii | reverse complement strand
GTAATTCCTTTTCTTCTTCCTTACAATTTGCAGAATCCAATTATTAATACCAGGATACTAATTTCCATCTCCATATTATTTATCATCTTGTAAACTTGGATTAAAATTTCATTTTTGAGATATTTTCGGTCAGTTATATATTGAAACTTTCCTTAAACTTTTTGAATTCTTTTGAAAAATTTCGAGAACAAAATTTTCACCCGACCACTCTTTTTGCCCCTTTATACCCGTTGCCGAAAATTTCGAAAAGAACTCGATAAGTTTCTGGAAAGTTAATTCAATACATACTTTACCGAAACATATCACAAAAATGAATTTCAGAGTGTAAGTTATATGGAAAAAAAATGAATTACTTATCTTGCCCCTTGGTTTTTTTAACCTCAATGGTCAACTCTATCGAAAAAAACGAGGGGGTGTACGTTCATGAGTTTTTCTTAATTTTAGAGTGGTAAGTGCTTATTCTGTGTTTCGGGGGTGCAAAGTGCTGATTTCTCGTGTTTTAGAAGTGCAAATTGATGAGTTTTTCTTTCTAAATTCAAGGGTGTTAAGTGCTAATTTTATGTTTTGGGGGTGCAAAGTGCCCATTTATCTTGGTTTGGGGGTGCAAAGTGTTACAAATTCGAAATGAATTACATGTTTTGCCCCTAGAAGAATACTAGAGGGTGCAAGTTGCTGAGTTTTTTGTGTTTTGAGGGTGCTAAGTGTTATTTCTGTTTCGGGGTGCAAAGTGCAAAAAACCGTATGGAAAATGAAAATTGTTCTGTTATGTGGTATGAAAAATGAATTTTTGCCTATTACATTTTTAATATATATATTTATATATTCATTCAATTTCTTTTATTCAGCTTAGTGCCGAAACAACTTAGCAGTATTACCTTGCTGATAAGCGTACTCTATTTAAGTCGAGTTAGAGAAAAAAATTAAAGGTAAAGAGGTCTATTCACCTCCCTCTCTACACCTCATTGTGACCAATTGAGACCAACAATTGGTATAAGAGCGGGTGATTCTTTAAGATCATTTGGCTGATAAACGAGCTTGATCCTAGGTGTATTTTTCTAACATTTTCAAAAACTTGCATAATTTTGAAAATCTAAATCACTTTTGAAAATAGACTGATATTAGCCATATTCCTCACATTGGCGGTATGAATTTTGAGGATTGGAAAATTAAAATGGAGATTTCATTGCTGCTTACAATGACAAAATGTTTACATGTATAACTAAAAGTCCATTTAAAATCACCAAAACTGTCAAAGTTATTGATCAACCCGATGAGATAGTTGAGAAAAAGGTGATAGAGATGACTCCTGAGAAAGTCAAGCTGAAGAATCTTGACAAGGTGACTAGATTCATCATGATAAAAGCTCTAGATGAAGAAAGATTCCACAAGATCAAACACTGCAAAACTGCTCAGGAAATGTGGGACAAAGTTCGTGATATGAGTGAAGAAAACGATGCCAGCAAGGAACATCAACTGAACGTAGCTCTCGAGAAGTTTGAAAACTTCAAAATGAAATCTGGAGAGACGATAGATCAGATGGATACCAGATTCACTAAGACTCTCAATAACGTTTTGAAGTTGGAAAAGACTTTTACTGATAAGGAGATCACCATGAAAGTTCTCAAGGCTCTTCTATCAAAATTCAATATGAAAGTCACATCCATGAAAGAATCCAGAGATCTAGGGAAGATTTCCCTCACTGAGTTGTTCTCAGTATGCAAGGCATATGAGTATAAACCACCAAGAATGGGGGTATATGAGTCTTCTAGTTCAGGCTCCACTGCTGCTCTCATCGCAACAGACAGATCAAAGAAATCAGCTGGGAAGCAAAAAGAAAAAGATATGTTCAATGAGACCATGCTGATGACCAACAAAGAATATACTGATGGCGATGTTGCCTTGATGTTAAATGGGTTCAAAAAGTTCTATAAAAAAAATAGAGAACAAATATCATCAGTAAATTTGAAGATGTGTTTTGCCAACATGAAATGTTATGGGGTAGAATTGTCCTCTAAATTGGTTTGTACGTGTCTTATTCGAGCCAATTTTGAAATTAGGCAACAATGTGAACTAAAATTGTCAGTATATTTGAAGATATGGGATTATTTTTCCAACTTGATGAAATGTTGTGGGGTAGAATTGTCAGACAACATAAGTAATTGTATCAATTTTGCAATAACACTTAGCTGCCACGTCATCAGTAACATCCATTTTTAACCGTGGGTACCCAAAGTGATTCAATTTCTTAAATTGTGGTACCAAATGTGTCAAACTCGATTTTTATGGTACTACAAGTAAGAATCGACATATAGTTTGATATCATAAGTGCAATTCTCTCATATTTTTATTGCGTTTCATTGTATATTGGCAATTTTTTCAACGAATTTATATATTTTTATTGGTAACTTTAACTTTTAAAAAGGGCAATAAATTTTAAAAAATGAGAAGCTTTTTGGAAGTTTCGTGCCAATTAAATTGACTCCATATATTTCTTAAATTGACACTTTATAAAGGTGCTTTTAATATTTTTTTTCATTTAACCTTTTAGGAACGATAAATGGATTACGTAATTTAAATGGAGGTTGCGGAAATCAATTAATAAATATTACAAGAGCACTGTAATTGTGAAGCAAAACACGTATTATCCCATCCATGATCAATATTATAATTGGAATACACGATACTCTTGATCCCATTTTTAGATCTTATCATTTCACAACCACAAAGATCATTTTATGTTAAGTATTTTATGACGAGTAAAATACGAAAGTATGCCTATGTTGTGTAATTGGTAAACCCTCACTTGTATTATTTTTTATTAGCAACCCCCTTCTAATTCCGTACATAGTTTGCAGAAAAATGACAATTATACAACCATCTTAATTATAATGCAAATATTCCCCTTTTTCACATAAAAAATCACTATGATTTATTTGTTAATTTTAAAAATTGACATTAAATTCCTTGTTCACAAAAAAAAAAAATCGATAGTAACCTCCCTATTGACTTATAAAAGAATTTCAAATATAATTTTTTAGGCAAAAATTCAATTTTCATACCATAGAATAGGCCAAAGTCCATTTTTCATTCTAATTGAACGAAAATCATACTGTAGAATAAACGGACGTTTCAAAATTCATACTTCCGTCAAGTTTTTTAACAGAATTGTCACGTGGTCCGTTAAGTCGCCTTGAGCGGGAAAAAAACTCACGTGCGAGACACGTGTGGTATGAAAAATGAAAATTGTCTTGTTCTATGGTATGAAAAATGAATTTTTGTCTATATATATTCATTCAATTTCTTATATTAACCACTCAAACATTTGTTGTCTAGTCTTACCAAGTAAAATTGTTTGATTGAGAAATATTTTTCTACCTTTTTTTGGGTAGAAAAGTTAAGGCTAATTTGACTTGGATTACAAACCGACCCAATTTGAAATCAGGTCATTTTATTTTAAGTTAAGCATAAACAAAAAATTATAATCTACTATAAATATTGCCTAATTCTATTTGTTACAAAACTTTGGAGGACTAGCTTAGAAGCGTGCAGTCTGCATTATGGTCCATGGAGTCGTTCCAAATTAAAAGCCGTTGGTCCCTATTCTTACTGGACTATTTTGATACTAAAAGTAAAATATAATGCCTACTAATGGCCGTTTGTCCCTTTGGTTAATATACATTGCAATATTTGTTTAAATGAAAAGGTATGGTCAAGAACAAACAAATTAAAGTTGATTACCGTTAAAATTGAAAGTGAGGCAAAAATTAAATTTTCATAACATAGAATAAGCCAAAGTCCATTTTTTATACCAATAGAACGAAAATCATACTTCTGTTTCAAGTCAACTTAATGGACATGTGGCACTCCCGTTAAAAAGCTGACGGAAGTGTGACTTGATATGATTTCGGTTCGATTGGTATGAAAAATATGACTTATTTTACGGTACAAAAATTGATTTTTTGCCTAATTTTATACTAATAAAAAAGAAAACAAGGAAAGTTTTTGTTAATAAAAATAACACAATGTCAATTAGACAAAGCAACAATGATAGTTTTATATTTTTCTCAATTAATGATTTATAAATTCATATATACCCCATAGATTAAGAACATGAGATTAAAAAAAAATAGAATAATTGAAAATATTTTCTAAGCAAATGAGACAAAAAAAAAGTTAAATAATCGAAAGTATTTTCTTAAAGTTGCCAGGAATATGTGAGAGACAAGTCACAAAGGTTAAAAAATTTATTTGATAATAATTGGACAATTACATAAACAAAATCATGTGGTCGCGTCTAACTGCATTTTTTGTACGTGTTCTAAGAGAGCCCACTTTGCAGCATATTCGAGCCTAACTACTAGCCCAACAAATGTCTAGAGGCAATTCTAGGCTAGGCCCATTTGAATCTACAATTCTTTAATCATATAAAGAGAAATAATCTCGCAGAAAATTTAAGGGATGTTTGTTTGGCGTTTGGGAAAGTAGTTTAGGAGAGTAGTAGAGATTTGTGAAATAATCTCGATTTGCTTAATGTTATTTGTTTGGGTTCTGAGAGAGTGGTTTGATAAATAAAGAAGGTGTAGGTTTTTTTGGAAGAGTTGGGTTGTAGGTGTAAGATGTGTAAGACTTTATGTCAAATCATGTTTGTTATGTGAGATGAATTGTGTAAGAGATATGTTACTTTATGTCAAATCAAAGTAGAGTTTGTATAAGTTTTGTTTAGAGATAAGAAAATTGTTGTTTGTTTGGCTTTTGAGAGAGTAGTTTGAGAAAATTAATGGATGAAAAATTTATTTCGGAAAATAGAAAACATGTTTGTTTGGCATTTCCTAAACACAAAAAAAATCTGGGAAACGCCAAACAAACAGGCCCTAAGTTATTCCTCCTCAACAATATTGGACTCAACCTTCTTAAAACAAGAAGCTAGCGTAATTTCTCCTTTTTTTTTTTAATGGGTACAAAAGCTAGTATAATTTTATACACATACATAATACATTCTGTGATGAATTTCTAGATGTTAAAATTGAAAGTGATAAATAAATCAAACGACTATATACAAATATTTCAAACTCTATTTCATCCACAATTAAAGTCTCAAAGGGGATTAAATCCTTGGAAAATTAAATAAAAAAATCTTAGTCAAATTTTATGGAACTAAAATTTACTAGTATACCAATTAAATTACTTGAACTTAAAAATTAAATTAGATAGCATTTGCTAGGAGCATCGCAATCAATGTATTTCACCTAAAGGAGAAATTACGAGTAATATGACATTGAATAACGTGGACCTTCTAAAAACACCTTTTCCTTTTACAATTAAAATTGAAATTAGATCAAATAAATAAATTGTAGATGCACAAAAGTAGGATTGTCAATGAGGCGGATTTCAATTTGGATCTGATTGAATTCAGCCTGATTTATTCAGATTTAAATACGATTAGAGATTCGATTATAAAGATCTATAATACGAAATACGTGGAACGGATATGGAGTTAGGTCGATCCGATCCGTTAAGGATCCTTATCCAACACTAAAATAAAAAATATATATATATATATATATATACACATAATGTTTAAATAAAATAAGTAATATTAATAATATTTTACCATCAATTTAAGAAAATAATAGTTAATAATTCGTTAAAATACCTCTTTATGCATATTTTCAACTAAAACATGAATATAAGTAAGGAAAATTTGAACATGAGTTATATTAAACAAAATCGTAAAGTTAACAAACTTATTTTAGGTAAAAATATTGGTGTAATTTTTTAAAATGAAGATTTTATTAGATTCGAAAAAGATCCGATATCCAACCGAATCCGATCAAAAACATTGGACTCGAGAAACCTAGATCCGAACAAGATTCGAATTCGACCAGACATAAATAGAACCGGATTTGGATCGGACCTGATCCGACCCATTGACAGCCGTACATAAAAGTTAGGGTTGTCAATGGGGCGGATTTCAATCCAGATCCGATTTTATCCCTGCACAAATGAATTAATTGTGCTAAACCATGACCTTCAATTCATCACATATTTTTATCAAGCCAAAACCAATAGAAGATTTGTAGAACATAATTCCAGAGAATCAAGCACCAAATAAACAAAAACTGGTAGCTGAATAACAGAAGCATCATGAAACATTAATTCTTGTGTTTTGCTATCACACTTATGCATATATAGTTCCTATCCTATCTACATATGCACACACTTGTTTTTATCATTTATGCAACTGTAACATGAATTTTGGATAAAAGTGTCAGAGCAGGACGCGGGTATAACCCACACGGGTGGTGAAAGAAACTCTTTGACGTCGTGAATACTAGTAATTTTGTTGTTTAACATAAAGTGTTGATCCTCGTCATGCTTGTACGCTCCATAGTCAAACACGCCAAAATCGTGCCCTCTAGGCGGGTGATTGTGATATGATGTATCCTTAATTATAGTATAATTGGCATTCGAATCATCTGAATAGTAAATGCAGTTACCCTTAATTAGTTGATTATATCCAGTGGCTGTAGTACCTCTACCGGTACCGGTGTTGAGACAGTAGGAGTGATTCATTCCAACAAATATTGCCCGATCACCCAAAGACTTGAGAGGTTTCCACTTCCAGCAGCATTTATCACTATTATTATCTTTGACGCCCATTAGCTTGTAAACATCAAATGAATCAGTGTAATATGCGCTTTCAAGATAATATCTCCTATCCTCCCAATATTCACCGTCGGTTTCAATACCCCCTTTAGCCACATATCTAATAACACAAAACAGGTCTCCCTCTTGTGATTCCACCAAATATTTTTTTCTGATCATTCCCCCGAATAATGATGCCTTCTTCTCCTCATTCCCCTCCCTAAGTATGGGACTCATGTAATTAGTCTTTAATGATGACTTGGTATGATCAGTAAAATTCCATGTGTAAATATCTCTTTCAGACATATTAATATAATCTTGGTGGATAGCATATAAGGTTTTATTCCTTGGGGAATAAATGATATCCTCGTACTTATCTCCTGGAGTAGAAATGAGATCCCATTCCTCGCCCCCAAGTGGGCAGTAAGCAATAACCCCGTCGTTAATCATGGCCACAAAACAGTCGTCGTCGTCTCCTCGATCAATACTAGAACCTGGTAAATAAGATCTGGGAGGGGGCATGGAAAGAATTAGCTTTCGTATTTTTCCACCACTTTCCGAGTTGCTTACAAAGTAAGGAATGAGAGACGGGGTAGCAGAACGATGATCGGATTTGAACATACGATAACCTGTGGTTTTTGGAAAGGTCTCGACTGGGGGTAGGGGTATGTATGAGAGGAGGGAATATTTATTGATGGGATTTAGAAGAAACATGGATTGATTTTGTGGATTCAAAAAGGCTAGCCATCCATGGGATGAACCAACACAAAGTGCGGTTTCTGGGCAGAGGATATCAGCTTTCCAGGCTGCAACACCAGGTCCAAGTTTAGGGACGCTTATCATTTTCTTTTCAATGAGGTTGTACATGTTCAAGCATCCAGCTGCATTAATATTATTAGATGATGATGATGATGAAGACGAGATTATTAATCCTTTGTCGTCGATTGCAGGCATCATTAGCAGACTTGGAGATATGTTTACTGAACAACAAAAGCCTCTAATTGATCGGCGGACCTCACCCAAAATGCTTCGTGCAATTCGGTTATAATTATTCATTTCTCTATGATCGATATACTGTTTCTCTCTGGCTCTGGCTCTGGCTCTGCTTTCAACTACCTACCTACCAAATTTTGCTCCTAAATACTCCATTAAAGAAAGAGAATGATTTTATTTTATTTTATTTTTGGTAAAATATATTGGAGGCATAAGTACGGAATTTCTTTGTGCCCAAGAAATGTTGACAATTTTCCTTTTTTGTTGTTTAGTTTTTAGCTTATTAAATACTAGTTTATTCCCGTGATATGCCCAATATTACACTAAATTATAATTCTATATAATATATTTTTTATAATATTATTAATATGAGTTACCTAAACCTCAACTATTAAATTATAAAATTGTCAAACTTGGTTCTTTAATATAAGTGAAAAATTAAGACAAATATATTTTAATTATGTGAAAAACAACATTTTAATTTTTAGAAAAAGTGAAAACTTCTTACTTGCAATTTTGGTTTATAGAGTATGTATTAATTATTGAACCGTCTCATTATTTTGCATTAAAGACTCTGCACAAAAGAAAAAAAAACTGATTTTTTTTTGATAAATTAAAAAAAAAAATTGATTTCAAAATAATGCAAAAATATAGTTTTGGTCTAATACTTTATAAATTAAATTTGTGATCATAATTGTTTGTTGTCCAACGCTTCATTTGAGACCAATAATGCAAAACTTGAAACATTGTATAAGGCTAAACTATAAAAGTATACTATATTATGGGACTAAGTGGCTATTTAGAACATTGGGAGAAAAAATGCAATTTTATAAAGTGTAGGATCAAAAACTCAAATATTTCTAAAAATTAAGACTAAAATTGCTAAAGTCTCTCAATTATGTACGAATAAACATGCAACTTTGCATACCTATAGGCTATAACGTGCATGACTATAGGTACTGAGAAAATAAGATTTATTATAAGTTAATATTATTAATTAGAGTAGCTTAAAGAAATTTCAAGTATGTTTGGTTCTAGGATTTTAGTGAGTAAAACATTAAAGAAAATGTTGTTCTTGATTTAACTTAACTTTTTGTTCATTATCATTTTAATTATTGAAATTGAAGAAGCAAAAATAGCCTAAATGTTCAAATTTCAAACATCGGTCGAAATTTAAACAACTCAGTTGAATATTTGCATGGGATTAAAAAAATTTCGATAGATCAATTTGTTAGCTCATATTGCCCGATATTTTCTTTCCCTGAATTAATATTTATGTCGAAATAAACCACATTGAAATTAGAAATGCCAAGCACCCAAAGTGTTCTTGTTGATTGTTTAGATTAAAAAAATGCAATTATTAATATTCTTATGAAATAATCAACGAATAAAGACCGATAAGGAAAAAATTCACGAAAAGTGTTGAGATTTGTGGTCAGCACTAAATTTGAAAAGTATTTTCAACTCAACCCATTAAAAGTACTAATTTTTCATGCATTCGCAATTGGAAAACATCAACCAAATATGGATATAGATTTGATACATGTTATAAATCAATATTCATCCATTACGAATACAAACCATCTATAACCCTTGAAAAGAAATATCAAAGAATTATAACATACATAGTATCTTACAAAAACCCAACCAGAAATCTTGTGGTTGCATCCCTGACGTTTTTCTGTACATTTTTCTATTCTCCATACATATCTGATCATCAAATCCACTAATACAGGTCAATGTATATAAAGTAAAAAAACTCAAATCATTCTTCGAAAGTAGTAGAAATATCAAAACCTTGAAGTTGTTGTTCATACGTAGGCAATCTAACATAGAGATGTTGTGAATACTTAACTAATCGTTGAGAATTGAGTATCCACTTCAAAATAAAATTTTCATCTTTTTTTGAATTATATTTATAACCCCTTCAAGGCAAAATAAAATTAAGTACAACTTTACACTCTCTTAATAACTCATCACTGTAACTACGATATTTTGGTACAAATATGAATTTGTAGCACTATATAGAAGGTAAAAATTCTGCACAAATCAACTTAAAAATAAAAATCATGGAAAATGTGCGGGTGCTAAATCCAATGTGATACTAATATGGAAAGAGAAAATAAATTTAATATAATTAATTAGGCAATTTAAATTTTGTAATCATCCCTAAATCACCCGTTTCAAAATTTCCATATTGGCTATCTTTATGTAAAGATTCAGCCATCAAATAAACCAAATAATAATATTGACCTAATAAGTGTCTTCAAATTGACCATTATTCCATCAATATAAAAAAAAATCACTATTATTAATTTGTAAATGTAATAATTAAAAAAATATATAATGTAAGAGATTTTCAAATCATTGATAAAATGGCCAAAAAATTGAGAAACTTGGCATAATGTTCCAACAAAAAGATATGGTCATATACTGACCAACATTAAAATATTTACCAAATTAATTAAAAAAAATATTTACCAAATTTAATTAACCTAACTTAATGATAACATAAAGTGGGGTCCAAATATATAATAATAATAATAATAATAATAATAATAATAATAATAATAATAATAATAATAATAATAATAATAATAATAATAAAGAAATAGTAAAAATGGTGAAAATTTAGAATTCATACGAATTTATATGAAAAAGAAAAAAAAATCGAGTAGAAGATCTCATACCATATTAATAAAAACTAAATGTACCATATCAATTAAGTTATTAAGTTTGCAAGCTTATATGCACAATAAATGTGATGATCTATATCTATTAATAAAAGAAAAGTACAATGATACATAAATAATATAAAGTAAGAAAAATTCTCAAAAAAAAAAGTAGTAAGAAACTAAATACAAAAAACAAACTATTATACCTTAAATCACAAGACCTTGTACTTTGTTCTTTGTTCTCCGCATCCCACAACAATCTACACAAATATATCTATACATCAAATTAAAAAAAAAATTAAGAGAATATCATAAAAAACACTGTTAGCAAAACAAAAGAAACAATTAGCATGCATAATGTGAATAATATTGAAATTAACAATGTATAAAAAAAATTTGAAAAAAGACTTAAAGTAAGGACAACAATGGAGTAACAATAAGAAAATAATGTGTTTAAAGATTAGGGAAATGGGAAAAAGCTAGATATGCAAAATGCAATACAAAGAAACAAGAGTACTTATGATAATTATATATAGTACATTTTCCTTTTCCAATCCTATTAAATGTGCCATTTATTTAGGGATAATTTGCCTTAAATTTCCTTATTTTATGCAAAATGTTAGGAATTAGATTTATCAGTTTCCCATATTACTCGGTGAATGAAATCTAACAAATTTACAACCTAGAATTCCTAATATTTAGCATGATTTGTAGGGAGTTTAAATTTAAATTCATATTTAATGAAAAATTAATAATAACCACTTGACCAATTTGACCAATTTGAGTCAAAGACCATTCTCATATATGTTACCTCTAAGGAATACTCTCATGGGCCTTTTTTTGTCGGAAAGTTATGGGATGCTAGTTTCTAATTAGAATACTATGAATTAATGTAAATTAATATACAGGGTATAGTTTGTAGAGCATCAACTACATTGTGATTAGGGTATGTATTGGCTTGAAGATAAACGTGAACAATCGAGACATAAATGAAAGCTAACTCAGTCAGGGGCAGACCTAGACGATATTTATTTGTGGGCCAATATTTTTTTAAAGTAAAATTGATAATTTTTTGAGATTTGGGTGAAACGATAAAAACTAAAGGTGTTTTAAAATGATTTATAATGTATATTGAGTCTCAATACTACAATTGTACCAAATTCATTTTTATTTAATTGCCCTTCATGAGTAACAGGTGGTACAGTTTCGACATCATAACAACTTGAATTTCTAAATCCAATGGCTTCATTTTTATTAGGTGTGTGTGGGTGTGGTGATTTCTTGGTACAAATTAAGTTAATTTTATATTCCAGTATCCATCCCCACAGTCATAACAGAAAATTAACCTTTTCTTTTCTCTTTTTGGTTAATTCTTAATAAAATATATTTGGATGCATTCTTCTTCAAAGTGAACTAAAACACCTAGCCCTCTATTCACGTACTCTCTCCCGCAGCGGTCGCCTCTTCCGGTTCTCCTTCCTCCGGCCGTTCGCCTCTCAATAAAAGCCCTACCCCGGTATTTTTTCTCTCACTTTGTTTCTTTTGAAAAGTTGAATTTCATAATACTTGAATTATTTATTGAATTTCATACAGCTAGGTTTCACTTGGTTGAAGTTATTTTATTTCCAATCTCCATAAGTTTAAATCTTTTACAAGTAGCTTGTATGAATTTCTATGTTGTGGGTAAAAATATTTGAAGCTCTACTGCGTAATTTTTTTGTAAGTTTTAATTTTTCATCTACTCTTGTTGTTAATAATCTTTCTAGATAAATAAATTCAACCACAATATCTTAATTTTGCAAAGAGGAAACTTTCATTAGTCCTTTTATCTTTTCTAGTTGATATATGATTGAATTTTGTTTGAAACCGAATCCTACACCTACTCCTACTCCTACTCTTATTTTATTACTTAAAACCGAACCTAGTAATGAACAGCCCTAATTATGCTAGCCATGGCGATGTCAACGCTCTCTATTATGGCCTCTTGTGGACACTGGCTTGTGAGGTGGAGTAGGGAAAACGTCGTTGGGCTATGGAAGTAGTTGATGGACGGCCGGACTCTTTACGGGAAGGGGTTCTTGATTTTGTTTTTATTTCTTAAATTAATCAAAGTGTTATTTTTTATTGTCGCCTCAAAATCGAGTTCAAGTTCAAGGTGCACTTCGACGGGTGTTAAACTCGAAGTATTGCCAAATAAATCATTATGCCAGTTAATGTTTTCCATGGACTAACATGATTTTTCTTAATAAGGGACTTTTTTTGGTTTTTTCATTTTATTTGGATTTAGAAGCACCTACACGCTAGCAACTAACCCCATCGCTATTCCTATTGCTTATGTTTCTCTTATTTTTTTTAATAATAACCCTATTGTTGACAGGGTTTAAGCCCATTTCCCCTCTTAACTTTCACTGTTGGAGAGAAAGGTTAAGGGCCATTTTTACCAGATACCTAATAAAAGAGAAAAAGACAAATGGTGTTTGGTCAGGTGGTTATCGGACCACCAGGCTCAGGCAAGACCACCTACTGCAACGGCATGTCTCAGTTTCTAAACCTCATTGGCAGGTAACTTTTTTTTTCTCCTATATCTTTAGTCTTTTTATTTTATATTTGGTTAAATGAGTTGTATGAACTGTTATTGTTAAAGTTCTAGTCTAAACCAGTTAGCATGTGTTTTATTACTTGCCTATTGATAGTCACTTGTTTTAGTACAGTTAACTTATCACAGGTCAAGTGTATATCACTTGGCTATAGTTTTAATCTGCTTATTTGTTAAGACTTAAAATTTATTGGTTTGTATGTTGTCAGTGAAAAATTTTATGTGATGTTTTTGCAGGAAGGTCGCCGTCATCAATTTGGATCCCGCAAATGACAATCTCCCGTATCCATTTCATTATTTAATTTTTTTATTGTTATTGATTGATGAGTATTATGTTTTCTTCAGATATTAGATGATGAGTTGTTATTTCCTTAATATAATGAAGATATGAATGTGCTATCAACATTGAGGATTTAATTAAACTCTCTGATGTCATGGCTGAGCACTCTCTTGGTCCTAATGGAGGTAAGCAAGCTCGCTATGCTGCATCTCTTTGTGATTTTCATCCGCTTTTGATGTGCTAGCAGAAAAACTAGTTTGATCTTGCTTTTTGGACATGAAGGTTCATTTGTTATGTTTGAAGATGCAATTTTGATTTAGTGGGCACCCTGTGTAAGTGCTAAAGGGTTGGACTTGGATCAGCTAGTTCTTCTTTCTTAGTGTGTGATAGACACATTATAAAATTTGCTGCACTTGAAAATTATGAATAATTAAGTTTTCTGTTAATATTATATTGGGTGACGTCTACAAGGTAAATATGTTCAAATTTCAAAGTCATTGAGTTTATTTTTGAATTTTTTTAGTAGAGTATTTGAATTATTAAGACCCAAGTTCAATTATAATTAGAAAATTTAAGTAGGAAGTATGATTTTCGGTACAAAATTCATGAAGAGCCTTTAATGGGGTATGTTGTTTATATATGAAAAGCTTACTAGGTTGACAAGAATCAGGTTGTTGCATTATGGGACTGTGTTAAGTTTTGTGTTTTCTGCTCTGATTATAGGTGTCATGCAGGGAAATCTATTGCTCTACAATTTTGTGGGTGAACTCCTAAACCTTAAAAACATTCCATCATTTCTTACAGGTCTTATCTATTGCATGGATTATTTGGAGAAGAACATTGATTGGTTAGAATCCAAACTGAAACCTCTGCTCAAAGGTGCTATAACCTTTGAAACTCACTTTTTTTTTCCCACTTGTTTATCTTTGCATTAGCGTGCTAATCTAGTCATATTGATAAATACCGAGTGTCTTTCATAGTTTTCAAATAAACATTGCATTGTCTTATGTGCAATAATTATTTACCCTCGATGTTTATATGCAAATTAACATCATTTTGCAGATCACTATTTTCTCTTTGATTTCCCTGGTCAAGTGGAACTTTTCTTCCTTCACGAAAACGCCAAGAGAGTCGTTATGAAACTCATAAAGAAGTTAAATCTCAGGGTATACCAATATCTTTGATACTCTTTTCCATTATATTCATACACGACTCTTAATGGTTCTATACTTCTTTTGCAGTTGACTGCAGTTCACTTAGTTGATGCCCATCTGTGTAGTGATCCCGGGAAGTATGTCAGTGCATTGCTTCTCTCGTTATCTACCATGCTACACTTGGAGCTCCCCCATGTCAATGTTTTATCCAAGATTGATCTCATTGAAAGCTATGGGAAACTAGGTAAGTAGTAGTTATATCAAATTTCCGTTTGCCACGAGTGTAAACAATATTTTCAGTTCTAGTAAGTACTTATTCAAATCCTTAAAAACTATCTATGTTTGTGCTGATTATTATTGGCTTGTATATGCAACAGCTTTTAACCTTGACTTCTACACTGATGCACAAGATTTGACTTATTTACAACATCATCTTAACCAAGATCCTCGATCTGCTAAGTACAGGTTGACAGACCCATATTTGAGTCGTATAACTAATAGTAATATTTTTCACGTCTTAGAATTCCTTATTGATTGGCTTAAAATTTATTCAATTTTTTTTTTCATTATATCTCATTCAGAAAGCTAACAAAGGAGTTGTGTGAGGTGATAGAAGATTATAGTCTTGTCAATTTCTCCACTTTGGACATTCAGGCATGTTCTCTCATCTTTAATTGTAGTAGAACGTCCTATCTGATAATCTATTCGCCTTTTTTATTTTATTGTTTTCATTTTTCAGGATAAAGAGAGTGTTGGAACTTTAGTTAAATTGATTGATAAGAGCAACGGGTATATATTTGCTGGCATTGACGCAAGTGCAGTTGAGTTCAGCAAAATTGCAGTTGGTCCCGTTGATTGGGATTACTATAGATATCCTTTTATGCGTCATTTAGCATTTTCTTATCTCTTTCTTATTTCATAATTAACTCAAATTTGTTTCAAACTTTATTCAAATCTTACAATATGCATGCAGTTTGGTTTGTGGTTAGATTGCATGAATTCAATTGTTTATCCTTGACATAGTTGTTCACAGTTGCAGCTGTCCAGGAGAAGTACATGAATGACGATGAGGATTTGGAAGACGATAAGCCTGATGATGACAAGTGACAATATTATGTGCGTGACTGCAATCTTCATGAATTGTACTCTTGTAGATTATACAGATGTTTATTACATAATCAAAAACTTCATTCAGTTTCAGCAGTTGAAACTAGTCTGAAACTTCATTCAATTTTTTTGTGCAACATCGGACATTTTCCCCTTGAAAATACAACAAAATTAGAATGTCATATATACTGATCAGGCTTAATAGCTAAATTTCGGCCTTGCTTGATTTAAATTAGCCAAACTCATTTTTAAATGGATCGAACTTGTAGCTTACTCGACAGCTGTAAGATTTTTACTATTTATTTGTCCTTTTTTTTTTTTTTTTTATGAGTAAAATGGCTGCAAGTTAAAAAGGAGAAAATAATGACTTATTGTGTTGGTTTTCGGCTTTTCGCGGATATCATGGGATTAATTCATTATGACAGTAACAATAACTTATGAATATTTATTAGTATTAACATTGGTTGTATTTTAACGTAAATTTCCTAAAACAAAGTAAATTGGTTATCATGTATATCATCCATCATATGTAAGATAATTCTATTGGATTCAGATTTATGTCAAAATTCAACCCATTGGCATCTCAAAGTGAAACCTTAAAAATGAATTCAAGTAGTCAAAGTTCTGAGCTGAGGCAATTACAAACTAAAATTTAAAATCCAGTTGCCTACAATTGTTCTTGGATATGATGTAGAATTTCTATGATTGAATTTAGAAAAAGAATCCCAATTCATTTCAAAGGGCTCAAACGGTGTCGTATTCAGAAGACTTAAGTGTATTCAGTAGACTTAAGTAGCGGTCTGATAATAGAAACATGACTTTGGATGCTTTTTTTCTCAAGCAGGTTAAAAACTTTGGATCATCTCAAAATTTTCAATTATAAAAATTAACAAATATACGAAGAATATTTTATCACTTAAAATTATTTTACTTGATCAATTGAGGCCAACAATTTTTTTTTCGTTTTCAAAGTTGGGATAAACTCACAAAAATGATGGTACAAATGAGGCACGGCAACTTTTTGTGAAGGTCTCTCACACACTTTGCCATGTATAATTTTGTGTACATCTACATTAATGTATAAACAAATTAAAAGTAGTGTATATTTTGTAATGGGAAACTTCAAATAAAAAAAGATTAGTAACTGTATTTACAAGTCTAAAGGAGGTAAACCTATAATTTCATCTAATTTAAGCTTTGATATTATGTTGGGCATAAACAAGTGAAAGATAAGAAGATGCACTTTATAGTTAAGCACAAGGCGAATTCATGATGAAGAAAGGGATGATGCAAGGTGTTTTTGTTGTCGTTGTTTTTTTGTTTTTAACATCAATCGCTGTATCAGGAAATCTATTTAAATCTATTTCATCGGTATCATAGTACAAAGATAAACTAATTACAAAGAGTAATATTAAACTAGATAAACACCCACACTAGTATTAGTAGAAGTTGAACTCATTATCTCATGGTAATGGAGCCTCAGCTTTAGTCAACAAGTTACTGCCTCATCGGCAAAGTGATTTTGTTTTGTTTTCGTAAGATTGGATCAAGATTCTGATGTTGGAGAATTTTGGAAAGATATCGAAGACCAAATTTTGTAGAATCTTTTAAGTTAGTTTATTTACTTAGGAGTTTTAGTTGTTATCTTTTGTTTATTTCGTTTTCTTTATGAGTTAATTTATTTTTATTTAGTTATTTTATTAGTTAGCTATAAAAGTCCAGTTTGTGAAATTATTTCAATTAGCTAATCATTGATAATATAAAAAATCGAGGATTTATCTCATAAGGTTTCTGCACATGCATCTGTCTTTTCGTAATTTTGATATTAATCACTAAACTTTCCGACTCCAAATTCCTTATTGAGATAAGCGATATATTTAAATTTAATTAATGAAAACAAGATCAACTATACAATTAAAATTACTCCCCAAAGTTTAATTAATATTTAAATTTAACGTTAAATATTAAGTTAACGCTTGTTCGCGTCCAATTCGATCAAATATATACAATTAAAATTAGAACCGGACAAAATAACCAAATTTATAAAACTTAACATTGAAAACACTACCAAGTTGTATTGGTTCGGTTTGACCGGTAATTCATATTGTGAACACTCTATCTTTGTGTGGAAACCGACTATGAAGAGGTCGGACTCGAGATGTTGGCATTTGCGAGCATTGGCCTATGGGTCGGGGTTAATTTTTAAAATTTGTTTGATTTAAAATCTTCAACATGTCCAATTATTTGACTATTAAATTAAAATTGAATTATTTGACCCAATAAAATACGGTTGATTTGTAAATTAATAGTAAACCATTTGAGCTAACAAAATAGAACTTGAATATTGCATTCATATGAGGAATCAACTCATATGGTAAATGCTAACTGGGCCACTAGGGTATAAATTAATTAATAGTGGGAGTGGGACTGGCCGACTGGGTAATTGCAGTATTACGCTTTTAGCCTTTTCGTAATACTTTTACTAAAAAATATGGGATGGGCCGCTGGGATTAAGCAATGCTTGTTTGTTCTATTCGATTTGGTTAACGGAACAGAAAAAGTGAATCGAACTGAACACCGAAATTTATGAAAACTCAAAACCAAAAATTGAAACCGAACTGTGAATAACTCTAATATCCCGTATTTTTACATTAACGTAAAATGAATTCAAATTGATTTAATTTGATTAAGAAATAGAAGAAAATATATTTATTATTGTAAGTGGTACTCAATTGAACATTAGATATAAGTTGAAGTGTCTAATCATAGAAGAGGACTAAAGTGAATGTTTTAAGAAATGTAGAGGACTTTAACAATCATGTATAAAAATTAAAGAAGTCAACTAAATACATTATGGGCTATAGATTATATAGTTGAAGTTTTGGGGTTTATGGTTAATTACTAAAAGTCAAAGACTTAAATCAAATTTAGAGTAGCTAGTGATAATAATACAAATTCTATAAAGTATATATATTCTTTATCTATATAGTAAACTACTTGGAGTTGATACTAATGGGAAAGAAAAATAAAACTAGAAAATATTAATTTAAAGTGATCTTATCTCTTTTAAAACACACGGTAGCAAATTAAGAAGAATTGGTGACTCTTGATCAATCTTTGTAACTTGTCAACTATGTATTTCTTCCTTCATTATAAGCAAGAAAGAAAACCTATACGAAATGAGTGTTATATAATTGCAGAAGTGGTGCACGACATTAGGGGGTGGCAAAACTTGTTCAGATTCAGGTGGGTTCCTTAATTAGGTTATTTGGTTAGAGTGTTCTGAGGTTATTAAGCTAGCTAGAGCAAATGATGTTTAATCGAGAAAGTATAATTAGCCTAATTAAATATAGGTTGCCAAAACATAAAAGGTCTTGCAATTAAATTTTACTCCAGAAGCTTTTTTTTACTTTTGTAAATTAAGTGAGGCTTATTCTAGTAATTAAAATAACTCTGAAAATTGAGTTGTAAACTAGATTTAATTTAAGTTATAATCATATTCTTGAGATTAAAGAAGAATTGAAAGAAGTAAAGTAAGGAGAAGTAAAATAAAATTAATTTATTAATGGCCATTCTTTCCTAAATGACTCAAATAGTTCAACTATGTAACTTAAGTAAAAGAATTGAACTTATTAAGTGCACACTGTTGAATAATATATAACTAAAAATAGATAACATGGAGTGTCCTCAAGAATGTTTTGGTCATCGAACTGGACTAATTTAATGCATGCATAGACTGAAGCCTTATTAATTGCACTTCAGACTAATTAGAACCAACAGGTGATTGGTCTAGTGGAAGTGACTAGTCATTACGTATAAAGTAGCGGACTTGGGTTCGAATCTCTGTTGGGAGAGGTTCCCACTTTATGTGCCCGACACGCCTCAAAAGGGATTAAATCCTTGGGAAACAAAAAAAAAAGATTTCGAAGAATGCCTTAAGCTAAATTAATATATGCTTGTTTATTTCTATAAACGTGAATTAATATACTATGTGTAAATTCAATTTTAAAGGTATCTTGTTCTGAGAAAAGCTGTTGGATCATAAGTAAATACTTGACTTATTTGCATTAATTCTATCATTAACTTTTATCAATCTTGACCATAAATTTATTGGACAATGAACTTGAACTAATACACTTTGACCATATATATTTAACTAATTCAGTTGCTCTATTTAATTTATCAATAGTTTAGAGAAAACATATTTGTTCGTTTGATTAAGATGTTTAATACATTGATTTAAAATATAGATCTATAAATAACTAATGGGAATAGAATAGAACCATAGATGAAATTTTAAGAGTGATCTAATGAGGAGTTGTTATTGATATTATCGAAACACCCGTTGTAGATAATTTGAGAATAGTCAATATGTGATTGATCGACTATAGAGTCAAGACTTGGAAGGATTTGAAGAGATGTCATTTCTCTATTGAGTCAAGCTAGTTAGTGAAACCGATGCTAGGCCACGAGGTCAACTGTCTAGTATCTACTGGGGATAAAGCAAATTAAGAGGTTAGAGATAAGGTTTTTCGTCAACCTGTATCTTTTGTATTGTAATGTTGATAAATAAAGCAGGTCAAACAATAAACCAGTGATAACCTCCCACTTTTAGTCACCAACATAAATATAACTATCAAAGGGTCCAACATCCAACAAACTGATAATGTGAATTTTCCCAAGTGTTTGCCTACTTTACTAATTTACCCAGCAAACTGGAGGCAAACATGATAGTGCAACTTCTACGCAAGACTTCGAACAACAAACATGATATACCAAATATTCAATCAATGACATGGCAAGTTACACGTCAGAATAAAGTCAAACTAAGACTAAAATCTGCTCCTATTCGACATAGACCATAATCTGCTCTTATTCGACATAGACCAAAATCTGCTCTTATTCGACATACACCAGACTGGACCTATACGACATACAAATACTTGATCTCCAAATTGCCTTGAAAACATATCACTCGACATCCAAGCATAGTTATTCGACATGCCCACCATACATATCGATAGATATGGACCTTATTCGACATAACCACTAAAAATTTGACCCGAAAGATCCGACCTATCCGAAAGATCCGCTTTCCACTCCTATAAATACTCCTCATTTCTTACATTTAAAGGTACATTCTGGTCTAAATAACACATTTCTGCTATATTCTGCTATGCTTTGAATTGATCTGACTTAGGCATCGGAGGGTCTGCGCCGGGTCAACCACCGGCACAACCTGACGAGTTTCTTTGAGCACAGGGTTAGGATCCTTAAAGTGGAGTCCAACTCAATCTGACCGGCTTAGGATTCCATACTGTGGAGCGGAAAATATCATTACGTGGTACATTAGACGTGGAACAAACACTTAGACGAAAATTCCCTTCATCAGTTGGCGCCGTCTGTGGGAACCTCTAACCAATGCTCGAACAAGAACGACGATCAGATCAAGGATAGTAGCAGCAACGCTAGAGTATGATCAGATTGGAGACAACATATAAGTTGATCGAATAAGCATATGCGATGAGGAACAACCAAATATAAAGACCTTCAGTATTAGAACGAGGTTTTATCAAGTTATGTATAATTGAAGGAACTCATCGATGACACTTATGTATAATTGATGAAAATGAAAGCAAAAGGTGATGAATCAATCATAAAGTCGATGAACAAGCAAATTTGATGAGGAAAGCCAAAAAGGTCTTCTTCGACATAAATGTGTTATTCGACGTATAAAGCCTTCTTCGACATCATCGAAAGAAGTGTTGTTCGACATCATTGTTGATCAAATTCACCTGCTGCTATGGAGGTGTTGTTCAACATCGTAAAAGAAAGTGTTGTTCAACATCATTGATGATCAAATTCATCTGTTGATATGGTGGTGTTGTTCGACATCGTCGAATGAAGTGCTATTCGACATCATTAATGATCAAATTCATCAGATGCTATGGAGGTGTTGGAAGTGTTGTTCGACATCATTGATGATCAAATTCATCTGCTGCAATGGAGGTGTTGTTCAGTCAAAGGAAGTGTTGTTCGATATCAGTGATGATCAAATTCATCAGATGCAATGAAAGCTTTCTTCGACATCATCGAAAGAAGTGTTGTTCGACATCATCGATGATCAAATTCATCAAGATGAGCCTTGTTCGACATAAAGACGTTGTTTGAAAGCATTGTTCGACATCGTCGAATGAAGTGTTGTTCGACATCATTGTTGATCAAATTCATCTGCTGCTATGGTGGTGTTGTTCGACATCGTCGAATGAAGTGTAGTTCGACATCATTGATGATCAAATTCATCAGATGCAATTGAAGCCTTCTTCGATATCGTCAAATGAAGTGTTGTTCGACATCATTGATGGTCAAATTCATCAGATGCAATGAAAGCCTTCTTCGACATCATCGAATGAAGTGTTGTTCGACATCATCGATGATCAAATTCATCAAGATGAGTCTTGTTCGACATACATACATCGTTTGAAATCGTTGTTCGACATCGTCGAATGAAGTGTTGTTCGACATCATTGTTGATCAAATTCATCTGCTGCTATGAAGGTGTTGTTCGACATCGTCGAATGAAGCGTTGTTCAAGATCATTGATTATCAAATTCATCAGATGCAATGGAAGCCTTCTTCGACATCATCGAAAGAAGTGTTGTTCGACATTGTTGTTGATCAAATTTATCTGCTGCTATGGAGGTGTTGTTCGACATCATTGATGATCAAATTCATCAGATGCAATGGAAGTCTTCTTCAACATCATCGATGATCAAATTCATCAAGATAAGCATTGTTCGACATAAAGACGTTGTTTAAAAGCGTTGTTCGACATCGTCGAAAGATGTGTTGTTCGACATCATTGATGATCAAATTCATCATATGCAGTGAAAGCCTTATTCGACATCGTCGAATGAAGTGTTGTTCGACATCATCGTCTAATGAAGTGTTGTTCGACATCAATGGTAGCTTCACTGGTCGATTATTAGCTCAAGATAGGTACAATCAATTTCATTTTATCTCATGCAAGCAATTTATTTTGATAATTTCAAATGAACATGTAATTAATTTTTCGGAAAACAAATTTGTTCACTTTTAAAGTCCATTTTCTTATGACTATATAGGATTTATCCATATTGAGGAATTTGATATTTCAATGTTTTTTGTTTTACCTCATAGACAAAAAACAATTAACCATTAATATTACCATGTGAAATACATAAGTATATCATTGATCAAAATTTTAGTATAAGATTGATGCATTTTGTTATACTGTAAAATAATATTTTCAAAATTTCAGAATTTATCTAACTAAATAAAACATATATTTTGCTTAGATTCAATAAGTTGTGCTGGTATAAGCTAGTAAATATTTACGAAAAAATATCCCATATCACTTAAAATTCATTCAATTTTTCTCAATAAAATGAAAACTACTCTTCGAAAAAGAAGAAAAAGGATGGAAAATTAAAAAACAGAGGAATAGGAGAAAAAATTACAATAAAACCAATATTCAAACATATTTAGGAGAAACCGATAAAAAAAAAAACCAAAACCTTACCCGAATTTTTGAAACTGCCATTCTTCAATATATCTTTTTGCACAAAATGGAAAAGCTCTTCAATCTTCTCTCTATTTTCCCAATATGAAAAGGGTTTCAATACTATAAAAAAGCCCTTCTCCTCCATGTTGAAAATGGTTAGACATGCTAATTTCATTTTCTTGAGGTTTTTAACTAAATAAGGGAATGGTGTATAGAGAAAAGCAGTACAAAAGATAATCGCCTGCACAATCGGCTGGACTGGGTGCAGAAAAGATAACCGCCTGGATTGGAGGAACATAATGTCTTTTTGTCCTTCTTGGATGAAAAAAGAAATACTCCTTGTTTGGTTATGTGTAAATGAAATTGGAAAAGGGGAGAAAAGAATGATTTGGCTGGAAAACCAAAAGTGGAAGTGGGAGATAAATCTTAGTGTTTGAAGTGATTATTGTTTAATCTATACCCCACGAACAAATTGCATTGATTAAGGTATCTTGCGTTGTATATATTGCATTATTAGGTCGAATTTCACTTAAAAAAAATAACCATAATAAAAGAAAGTTGCATTATATTGTCTTTGCTTAGCAGAAGCTATGTGTTAGCTTACAATTTATAGTAAACATTTCTAATTGATCATTAACACATAGTAGAGTCAAATGCAAAGATACCCCCATATGTTTAGCCTTATTGGAAAAAAATTGATGTGTTATTTTAATTACCAAAAATTCCGTCCAAATTTTTATTAGCAAAAAAACTCCTCTCAAGTCAAAATAACAATATGCTACCACAAAAGAATGCAATACCCCTATTCACTTGAAAAATTAACAATAATCCCCCTGTTAATCTTAAAAATTAACAATAACTTCCATTGTCACCTATGATAACCTATGATCCAATTCACCTGCTGCTATGGAGGTGTTGTTCGACATCGTTGAAGAAAGTGTTGTTCAACATAATTGATGATCAAATTCATCTGTTGATATGGAGGTGATGTTCGACATCGTCGAATGAACTGTTGTTCGATATCATTAATGATCAAATTCATCAGATGCTTTGGAGGTGTTGAAAGTGTTGTTCGACATCATTGATGATCAAATTCATCTGCTGCTATGGAGGTGTTGTTCGACATCGTCAAAAGAAGTGTTGTTCGACATCATTGATGATCAAATTCATCAGATGCAATGGAAGCCTTCTTCGACATCGTCAAAGAAATTGTTGTTCAACATCATTGATGATCAAATTCATCAGATGCAATGATAGCCTTCTTCGACATCACCGAATGAAGTGTTGTTCGACATCATCGATTATAAAATTCATCAATAAGAGCCTTGTTCGACATACATACGTTGTTTGAAAGCGTTGTTCGACATCGTCGAAGGAAGTGTTGTTCGACATCATTGTTGATCAAATTCATCTGCTGCTATGGAGGTGTTGTTCGACATCGTCGAATGAAGCGTTGTTCGACATCATTGATAATCAAATTCATCAGATGCAATGGATGCCTTCTTCGACATCATCGAAAGAAGTGTTGTTCGACAACATTGTTGATCAAATTAACCTGCTGCTATGGAGGTGTTGTTCGACATCGTCGAAGGAAGTGTTGATCGACATCATTGATGATCAAATTCATCAGATGCAATGGAAGTCTTCTTCAACATCATCAGAAGAAGTGTTGTTCGACATCATCGATGATCAAATTCATCAAGATGAGCCTTGTTCGACATAAAGACGTTGTTTAAAAGCGTTGTTCGACCTCGTTGAAGGAAGGGTTGTTCGACATCATTGATGATCAATTACATCATATGCAGTGAAAGCCTTCTTCGACATCGTCGAATGAAGTGTTGTTCGACATTATCGTCGAATGAAGTGTTGTTCGATATCGTCGAATGAAGTGTTGTTAGATATCGTCGATTGAAGTGCTGTTCGACATCAATGGTAGCTTCACTGGTCGATTATTAGCTCAAGATAGGTACAATCAATTTCATTTTATCTCATGCAATCAATTTATTTTGATAATTTCAAATGAAAATGTAATTAATTTTTCGGAAAACGAATTTGTTCACTTTTAAAGTCCATTTTCTTATGACTATATATGATCTATCCATATTGAGGAAATTGATATTTCAATGTTTTTTGTTTTACCTCATAGACAAAAATAATTAACCATTAACATTCCCATGTGAAATACATAAGTATATCATTGATCAAAATTTTAGTATAAGATTGATGCATTTTGTTAAACTGTAAAAGAATATTTTCAAAATTTCAGAATTTATCTAACTAAATAAAACATATATTTTGCTTAGATTCAATAAGTTGTGCTGGTATAAGGTAGTAAATATTTACGAAAAACTATCCCATATCACTTAAAATTCATTCAATTTTTCTAAATAAAATGAAAACTACTCTTCAAAAAAGAAGAAAAAGGATGGAAAAATAAAAAACAGAGGAATAGGAGAAAAAATTATAATAAAACCAATATTCAAATATATTTAGGAGAAACCGATAAAAAAAAAACCAAAACCTTACCAGAATTTTTGAAACTGCCATTCTTCAATATCTCTTTTTGTACAAAATGGAAAAGCTCTTCAATCTTCTCTCTTTTTCCCCAATATGAAAAGGGTTTCAATACTATAAAAAAGCCCTTCTCCTCCATGTTAAAAATGGTTAGACATGCTAATTTCATTTTCTTGAATTTTTTAACTAAATAAGGGAATGGTGTATAGAGAAAAGCAGTACAAAAGATAATCGGCTGGACTGGGTGTAGAAAAGATAACCGCCTGGACTGGGAGGAACATAATGTTTTTTGTCCTTCTTGGATGAAAAAAGAAATACTCCTTGTTTGGTTATGTGTGAATGAAATTGGAAAAAGGGAGAAAAGAATGATTTGGCTGGAAAACCAAAAGTGGAAGTGGGAGATAAATCTTAGTGTTTGAAGTGTCTATTGTTTAATCTGAACCCCACGAAAAAAATTGCATTGATTAAGGTATCATTGATAATCAAATTCATCAGATGCAATGGATGCCTTCTTCAACATCATCGAAAGAAGTGTTGTTCGACATCGTTGTTGATCAAATTTAGCTGCTGCTATGGAGGTGTTGTTCGACATCGTCGAAGGAAGTGTTGTTCGACATCATTGATGATCAAATTCATCAGATGCAATGGAAGTCTTCTTCAACATCATCGGAAGAAGTGTTGTTCGACATCATCGATGGATCAAATTCATCAAGATGAGCCTTGTTCGACATAAAGACGTTGTTTAAAAGCGTTGTTCGACATCGTCGAAGGAAGTATTGTTCGACATCATTGATGATCAAATTCATCCTATGCAGTGAAAGCCTTCTTCGACATCATCGAATGAAGTGTTGTTCGACATCATCGTCGAATAAAGTGTTGTTCGATATCGTCGAATGAAGTGTTGTTCGACATCAATGGTAGCTTCACTGGTCGATTATTAGCTCAAGATAGGTACAATCAATTTCATTTCATCTCATGCAAGCAATTTATTTTGATAATTTCAAATGAAAATGTAATTAATTTTTTGGAAAACGAATTTGTTCACTTTTAAAGTCCATTTTCTTATGACTATATAGGATCTATCCATATTGAAGAAATTGATATTTCAATGTTTTTTGTTTTACTTCATAGACAAAAACAATTAACCATTAACATTGCCATGTGAAATACATAAGTATATCATTGATCAAAATTTTAGTATAAGATTGATGCATTTTGTTAAACTGTAAAAGAATATTTTCAAAATTTCAGAATTTATCTAACTAAATAAAACATATATTTTGCTTAGATTCAATAAGTTGTGCTCGTATAAGATAGTAAATATTTACGAAAAACTATCCCATATCACTTAAAATTCATTCAATTTTTCTCAATAAAATGAAAACTACTCTTCAAAAAAAAAGAAAAAGGATGGAAAAATAAAAAACAGAGGCATAGGAGAAAAAATTACAATAAAACCAATATTCAAATATATTTAGGAGAAACAGATAAAAAAAAAACCAAAACCTTACCCGAATTTTTGAAACTGCCATTCTTCAATATCTCTTTTTGCACAAAATGGAAAAGCTCTTCAATCTTCTCTCTTTTTCCCCAATATGAAAATGGGTTTCAATACTATAAAAAAACCCTTCTCCTCCATGTTAAAAATGGTTAGACATGCTAATTTCATTTTCTTGAGTTTTGTAACTAAATAAGGGAATGGCGTATAGAGAAAAACAGTACAAAAGATAATCGGCTGGACTGGGTGTAGAAAAGATAACCGCATGGACTTGGAGGAACATAATGTTTTTTGTCCTTCTTGGATGAAAAAAGAAATACTCCTTGTTTGGTTATGTGTAAATGAAATTGGAAAAGGGGAGAAAAGAATGATTTGGCTGGAAAACCAAAAGTGGAAGTGGGAGATAAATCTTAGTGTTTGAAGTGATTATTGTTTAATCTATACCCCACGAACAAATTGCATTGATTAAGGTATCTTGCGTTGTATATATTGCATTATTAGGTCGAATTTCACTTAAAAAAAATAACCATAATAAAAGAATGTTGCATTATATTGTCTTTGCTTAGCAGAAGCTATGTGTTAGCTTACAATTTATAGTAAACATTTCTAATTGATCATTAACACATAGTAGAGTCAAATGCAAAGATACCCCCATATGTTTAGCCTTATTAGAAAAAAATTGATGTGTTATTTTAATTACCAAAAATTCCGTCCAAATTTTTATTAGCAAAAAAACTCCTCTCAAGTCAAAATAACAATATGCTACCACAAAAGAATGCAATACCCCTATTCACTTGAAAAATTAACAATAATCCCCCTGTTAATCTTAAAAATTAACAATAACTTCCATTGTCACCTATGATAACCTATGATCCAATTCACCTGCTGCTATGGAGGTGTTGTTCGACATCGTCGAAGAAAGTGTTGTTCAACATAATTGATGATCAAATTCATCTGTTGATATGGAGGTGATGTTCGACATCGTCGAATGAACTGTTGTTCGATATCATTAATGATCAAATTCATCAGATGCTTTGGAGGTGTTGGAAGTGTTGTTCGACATCATTGATGATCAAATTCATCTGCTGCTATGGAGGTGTTGTTCGACATCGTTAAAAGAAGTGTTGTTCGACATCATTGATGATCAAATTCATCAGATGCAATGGAAGCCTTCTTCGACATCGTCAAAGAAAGTGTTGTTCAACATCATTGATGATCAAATTCATCAGATGCAATGATAGCCTTCTTCGACATCACCGAATGAAGTGTTGTTCGACATCATCGATTATAAAATTCATCAAGAAGAGCCTTGTTCGACATACATACGTTGTTTGAAAGCGTTGTTCGACATCGTCGAAGGAAGTGTTGTTCGACATCATTGTTGATCAAATTCATCTGCTGCTATGGAGGTGTTGTTCGACATCGTCGAATGAAGCGTTGTTCGACATCATTGATAATCAAATTCATCAGATGCAATGGATTCCTTCTTCGACATCATCGAAAGAAGTGTTGTTCGACATCGTTGTTGATCAAATTTACCTGCTGCTATGGAGGTGTTGTTCGACATCGTCGAAGGAAGTGTTGATCGACATCATTGATGATCAAATTCATCAGATGCAATGGAAGTCTTCTTCAACATCATCAGAAGAAGTGTTGTTCGACATCATCGATGATCAAATTCATCAAGATGAGCCTTGTTCGACATAAAGACGTTGTTTAAAAGTGTTGTTCGACCTCGTCGAAGGAAGGGTTGTTCGACATCATTGATGATCAATTACATCATATGCAGTGAAAGCCTTCTTCGACATTGTCGAATGAAGTGTTCGACATTATCGTCGAATGAAGTGTTGTTCGATATCGTCGAATGAAGTGTTGTTAGATATCGTCGATTGAAGTGTTGTTCGACATCAATGGTAGCTTCACTGGTCGATTATTAGCTCAAGATAGGTACAATCAATTTCATTTTATCTCATGCAATCAATTTATTTTGATAATTTCAAATGAAAATGTAATTAATTTTTCGGAAAACGAATTTGTTAACTTTTAAAGTCCATTTTCTTATGACTATATATGATCTATCCATATTGAGAAAATTGATATTTCAATGTTTTTTGTTTTACCTCATAGACAAAAATAATTAACCATTAACATTACCATGTGAAATACATAAGTATATCATTGATCAAAATTTTAGTATAAGATTGATGCATTTTGTTAAACTGTAAAAGAATATTTTCAAAATTTCAGAATTTATCTAACTAAATAAAACATATATTTTGCTTAGATTCAATAAGTTGTGCTCGTATAAGATAGTAAATATTTACGAAAAACTATCCCATATCACTTAAAATTCATTCAATTTTTCTCAATAAAATGAAAACTACTCTTCAAAAAAGAAGAAAAAGGATGGAAAAATAAAAAACAGAGGCATAGGAGAAAAAATTACAATAAAACCAATATTCAAATATATTTAGGAGAAACAGATAAAAAAAAAACCAAAACCTTACCCGAATTTTTGAAACTGCCATTCTTCAATATCTCTTTTTGCACAAAATGGAAAAGCTCTTCAATCTTCTCTCTTTTTCCCCAATATGAAAATGGGTTTCAATACTATAAAAAAACCCTTCTCCTCCATGTTAAAAATGGTTAGACATGCTAATTTCATTTTCTTGAGTTTTGTAACTAAATAAGGGAATGGCGTATAGAGAAAAACAGTACAAAAGATAATTGGCTGGACTGGGTGTAGAAAAGATAACCGCATGGACTTGGAGGAACATAATGTTTTTTGTCCTTCTTGGATGAAAAAAGAAATACTCCTTGTTTGGTTATGTGTAAATGAAATTGGAAAAGGGGAGAAAATAATGATTTGGCTGGAAAACCAAAAGTGGAAGTGGTAGATAAATCTTAGTCTTTGAAGTGACTATTGTTTAATCTGAACCCCATGAACAAAATTGCATTGATTAAGGTATCATTGATAGTCAAATTCATAAGATGCAATGGATGCCTTCTTCGACATCATCGAAAGAAGTGTTGTTCGACATCGTTGTTGATCAAATTTATCTACTGCTATGGAGGTGTTGTTCGACATCGTCGAAGAAAGTGTTGTCCGACATCATTGATGATCAAATTCATCAGATGCAATGGAAGTCTTCTTCAACATCATCGGAAGAAGTGTTGTTCGACATCATCGATGGATCAAATTCATCAAGATGAGCCTTGTTCGACATAAAGACGTTGTTTAAAAGCGTTGTTCGACCTCGTCGAAGGAAGGGTTGTTCGACATCATTGATGATCAATTACATCATATGCAGTGAAAGCCTTCTTCGACATCGTCGAATGAAGTGTTGTTCGACATTATCGTCGAATGAAGTGTTGTTCGATATCGTCGAATGAAGTGTTGTTCGACATCAATGGTAGCTTCACTGGTCGATTATTAGCTCAAGATAGGTACAATCAAATTCATTTCATCTCATGCAAGCAATTTATTTTGATAATTTCAAATGAAAATGTAATTAATTTTTCGGAAAACGAATTTGTTCACTTTTAAAGTCCATTTTCTTATGACTATATAGGATCTATCCATATTGAAGAAATTGATATTTCAATGTTTTTTGTTTTACCTCATAGACAAAAACTATTAACCATTAACATTGCCATGTGAAATACATAAGTATATCATTGATCAAAATTTTAGTATAAGATTGATGCATTTTGTTAAACTGTAAAAGAATATTTTCAAAATTTCAGAATTTATCTAACTAAATAAAACATATATTTTGCTTAGATTCAATAAGTTGTGCTGGTATAATGTAGTAAATATTTACGAAAAACTATCCCATATCACTTAAAATTCATTCAATTTTTCTCAATAAAATGAAAACTACTCTTCAAAAAAATAAGAAAAATAATGGAAAAATAAAAAACAGAGGAATAGGAGAAAAAATTACAATAAAACCAATATTAAAATATATTTAGGAGAAACAGATAAAAAAAAAAAACCAAAACCTTACCCGAATTTTTGAAACTGCCATTCTTCAATATCTCTTTTTGTACAAAATGGAAAAGCTCTTCAATCTTCTCTCTTTTTCCCCAATATGAAAATGGGTTTAAATACTATAAAAAAGCCCTTCTCCTCCATGTTAAAAATGGTTAGACATGCTAATTTCATTTTCTTGAGTTCTTTAACTAAATAAGGGAATAGTGTATAGAGAAAAGCAGTACAAAAGATAATCGGCTGGACTGGGTGTAGAAAAGATAACCGCATGGACTGGAAGGAACATAATGTTTTTTGTCCTTCTTGGATGAAAAAAGAAATGCTCCTTGTTTGGTTATGTGTAAATGAAATTGGAAAAGGGGAGAAAAAAATGATTTGGCTGGAAAACCAAAAGTGGAAGTGGGGAGATAAATCTTAGTGTTTGAAGTGACTATTGTTTAATCTGAACCCCACGAACAAAATTGCATTGATTAAGGTATCATTGATAATCAAATTCATCAGATGCAATGGATGCCTTCTTCGACATCATCGAAAGAAGTGTTGTTCGACATCGTTGTTGATCAAATTTAGCTGCTGCTATGGAGGTGTTATTCGACATCGTCGAAGGAAGTGTTGTTCGACATCATTGATGATCAAATTCATCAGATGCAATGGAAGTCTTCTTCAACATCATCGGAAGAAGTGTTGTTCGACATCATCGATGATCAAATTCATCAAGATGAGCCTTGTTCGACATACAGACGTTGTTTGAAAATGTTGTTCGACATCGTCGAATGAAGTGTTGTTCGACATCATTGTTGATCAAATTCATCTGCTGCTATGGAGGTGTTGTTCGACATCGTCGAATGAAGCGTTGTTCGAGATCATTGATAATCAAATTCATCAGATGCAATGGATGCCTCCTTCGACATCATCGAAAGAAGTGTTGTTCGACATCGTTGTTGATCAAATTTATCTGCTGCTATGGAGGTGTTGTTCGACATCGTCGAAGGAAGTGTTGATTGACATCATTGATGATCAAATTCATCAGATGCAATGGAAGTCTTCTTCAACATCATCAGAAGAAGTGTTGTTCGACATCATCGATGATCAAATTCATCAAGATGAGCCTTGTTCGACATAAAGACGTTGTTTAAAAGCGTTGTTCGACCTCATCGAAGGAAGGGTTGTTCGACATCATTGATGATCAATTATATCATATGCAGTGAAAGCCTTCTTCGACATCGTCGAATGAAGTGTTGTTCGACATTATCGTCGAATGAAGTGTTGTTCGATATCGACGAATGAAGTGTTGTTAGATATCGTCGAATGAAGTGTTGTTCGACATCAATGGTAGCTTCACTGGTCGATTATTAGCTCAAGATAGGTACAATCAATTTCATTTTATCTCATGCAATAAATTTATTTTGATAATTTCAAATGAAAATGTAATTAATTTTTCGGAAAACGAATTTGTTCACTTTTAAAGTCCATTTTCTTATGACTATATAGGATCTATACATATTGAAGAAATTGATATTTCAATGTTTTTTGTTTTACATCATAGACAAAAACAATTAACCATTAACATTGCCATGTGAAATACATAGGTATATCATTGATCAAAATTTTAGTATAAGATTGATGCATTTTGTTATACTGTAAAAGAATATTTTCAAAATTTCAGAATTTATCTAACTAAATAAAACATATATTTTGCTTAGATTCAATAAGTTGTGCTGGTATAAGCTAGTAAATATTTACCAAAAACTATCCCATATCACTTAAAATTCATTCAATTTTTCTCAATAAAATGAAAACTACTCTTCAAAAAAAGAAGAAAAATAATGGAAAAATAAAAAACAGAGGAATAGGAGAAAAAATTACAATAAAACCAATATTCAAATATATTTAGGAGAAACATATAAAAAAAAATTAAAACCTTACCCGAATTTTTGAAACTGCCATTCTTCAATATCTCTTTTTGCACAAAATGGAAAAGCTCTTCAATCTTCTCTCTTTTTTCCCAATATGAAAATGGGTTTCAATACTATAAAAAAGCCCTTCTCCTCCATGTTAAAAATGGTTAGACATGCTAATTTCATTTTCTTGAGTTTTTTAACTAAATAAGGGAATGGTGTATAGAGAAAAGCAGTACAAAAGATAATCGGCTGGACTGGGTGTAGAAAAGATAACCGCATGGACTGGGAGGAACATAATGTTTTTTGTCCTTCTTGGATGAAAAAAGAAATGCTCCTTGTTTGGTTATGTGTAAATGAAATTGGAAAAGGGGAGAAAAAATGATTTGGCTGGAAAACCAAAAGTGGAAGTGGGGAGATAAATCTTAGTGTTTGAAGTGACTATTGTTTAATCTGAACCCCACGAACAAAATTGCATTGATTAAGGTATCATTGATAATCAAATTAATCAGATGCAATGGATGCCTTCTTCGACATCATCGAAAGAATTGTTGTTCGACATCGTTGTTGATCAAATTTATCTGCTGCTATGGAGGTGTTGTTCGACATCGTCGAAGGAAGCGTTGTTCGACATCATTGATGATCAAATTCATCAGATACAATGGAAGTCTTCTTCAACATCATCGGAAGAAGTGTTGTTCGACATCATCGATGATCAAATTCATCAAGATGAGCCTTGTTCGACATAAAGACGTTGTTTAAAAGCGTTGTTCGACATCGTCGAAGGAACTGTTGTTCGACATCATTGATGATCAAATTCATCATATGCAGTGAAAGCCTTCTTCGACATCATCGAATGAAGTGTTGTTCGACATCATCGTCGAATGAAGTGTTGTTCGATATCGTCGAATGAAGTGTTGTTCGACATCAATGGTAGCTTCACTGGTCGATTATTAGCTCAATATCGGTACAATCAATTTCATTTTATCTCATGCAAGCAATTTATTTTGATAATTTCAAATGAAAATGTAATAAATTTTTCAGAAAATGAATTTGTTCACTTTTAAAGTCCATTTTCTTATGACTATATAGGATCTATCCATATTGAAGAAATTGATATTTCAATGTTTTTTGTTTTACCTCATAGACAAAAACAATTAACCATTAACATTGCCATGTGAAATACATAAGTATATCATTGATCAAAATTTGTTAAACTGTAAAAGAATATTTTCAAAATTTCAGAATTTATCTAACTAAATAAAACATATATTTTGCTTAGATTCAATAAGTTGTGCTGGTATAAGGTAGTAAATATTTACGAGAAACTATCCCATATCACTTAAAATTCATTCAATTTTTCTCAATAAAATGAAAACTACTCTTCAAAAGAGAAGAAAAAGGATGGAAAAATAAAAAACAGAGGAATAGGAGAAAAAATTACAATAAAACCAATATTCAAACATATTTAGGAGAAACCGATAAAAAAAAAACCAAAACCTTACCCGAATATTTGAAACTGTCATTCTTCAATATCTCTTTTTGCACAAAATGGAAAAGATCTTCAATCTTCTCTCTTTTTCCCCAATATGAAAAGGGTTTCAATACTATAATAAAGCCCTTCTCCTCCATGTTAAAAATGGTTAGACATGCTAATTTCATTTTCTTGAGTTTTTTAACTAAATAAGGGAATGGTGTATAGAGAAAAGCAGTATAAAAGATAATCGCCTGCACAATCGGCTGGACTGGGTGCAGAAAAGATAACCGCCTGGACTGGGAGGAACATAATGTTTTTTGTCCTTCTTGGATGAAAAAAGAAATACTCCTTGTTTGGTTATGTGTAAATGAAATTGGAAAAGGGGAGAAAAGAATGATTTGGATGGAAAACCAAAAGTGGAAGTGAGAGATAAATCTTAGTGTTTGAAGTGACTATTGTTTAATTTGAACCCCACGAACAAAATTGCATTGATTAAGGTATCTTGCGTTGTATATATTGCATTATTAGGTCGAATTTCACTTAAAAAATAACCATAATAAAAGAATGTTGCACTATATTGTCTTTGCTTAGCAGAAGCTATGTATTAGCTTACAATTTATAGTAAACATTTCTAATTGATCATTAATACATAGTAGAATCAAATGCAAAGATACCCCCATATGTTTAGCCTTATTAGAAAAAAATTGATGTATTATTTTAATTACCAAAAATTTGGTCCAAATTTTTATCAGCAAAAAAACACCTCTCAAGTCAAAATAACAATTATGCTACCACAAAAGAATGCAATACCCCTATTCACTTGAAAAATTAACAATAATCCCCATGTTAACCTTAAAAATTAACAATAACTTCCATTGTCACCTATGATAACCTATGATCAAATTTACCTGCTGCTATGGAGGTGTTGTTCGACATCGTCGAAGAAAGTGTTGTTCAACATAATTGATGATCAAATTCATTTGTTGATACGGAGGTGTTGTTCGACATCGTCGAAGAAAGTGTTGTTCAACATAATTGATGATCAAATTCATCTGTTGATATGGAGGTGTTGTTCGACATCGTCGAATGTAGTGTTGTTCGACATCATTAATGATAAAATTCACCAGATGCTATGGAGGTGTTGGAAGTGTTGTTCGACATCATTGATGATCAAATTCATCTGCTGCTATGGAGGTGTTGTTCGACATCGTCGAAAGAAGTGTTGTTCGACATAATTGATGATCAAATTCATCAGATGCAATGGAAGCCTTCTTCGACATCGTCAAAGGAAGTGTTGTTCGACATCATTGATGATCAAATTCATCAGATGCAATGAAAGCCTTCTTCGACATAATCGAATGAAGTGTTGTTCGACATCATCGATGATCAAATTCATCAAGATGAGCCTTGTTCGACATACAGACGTTGTTTGAAAATGTTGTTCGACATCGTCGAATGAAGTGTTGTTCGACATCATTGTTGATCAAATTCATCTGCTGCTATGGAGGTGTTGTTCGACATCGTCGAATGAAGCGTTGTTCGAGATCATTGATAATCAAATTCATCAGATGCAATGGATGCCTCCTTCGACATCATCGAAAGAAGTGTTGTTCGACATCGTTGTTGATCAAATTTATCTGCTGCTATGGAGGTGTTATTCGACATCGTCGAAGGAAGTGTTGTTCGACATCATTGATGATCAAATTCATCAGATGCAATGGAAGTCTTCTTCAACATCATCGGAAGAAGTGTTGTTCGGCATCATCGATGATCAAATTCATCAAGATGAGCCTTGTTCGACATAAAGACGTTGTTTAAAAGTGTTGTTCGACATCGTCGAAGGAAGTGTTGTTCGACATCATTGATGATCAAATTCATCATATGCAGTGAAAGCCTTATTCGACATCGTCGAATGAAGTGTTGTTCGACATCAATGGTAGCTTCACTGGTCAATTATTAGCTCAAGATAGGTACAATCAATTTCATTTTATCTCATGCAAGCAATTTATTTTGATAATTTCAAATTAAAATGTAATTAATTTTTCGGAAAACGAATTTGTTCACTTTTAAAGTCCATTTTCTTATGACTATATAGGATCTATCCATATTGAAGAAATTGATATTTCAATGTTTTTTGTTTTACCTCATAGACAAAAACAATTAACCATTAATATTATCATGTGAAATACATAGGTATATCATTGATCAAAATTTTAGTATAAGATTGATGCATTTTGTTAAACTGTAAAAGAATATTTTCAAAATTTCAGAATTTATCTGACTAAATAAAACATATATTTTGCTAAGATTCAATAAGTTGTGCTGGTATAAGCTAGTAAATATTTACGAAAAACTATCCCATATCACTTAAAATTCATTCAATTTTTCTCAATAAAATGAAAACTACTCTTCAAAAAAGAAGAAAAATGATGGAAAAATAAAAAACAGAGGAATAGGAGAAAAAATTTCAATAAAACCAATATTCAAACATATTTAAGAGAAAACGATAAAAAAAAAAACCAAAACCTTACCCCGAATTTTTGAAACTGCCATTCTTCAATATCTCTTTTTGCACAAAATGGAAAGATCTTCAATCTTCTCTATTTTTCCCCAATATGAAAAGGGTTTCAATACTATAAAAAAGCCCTTCTCCTCCATGTTAAAAATGGTTAGACATGCTAATTTCATTTTCTTGAGTTTTTTAACTAATTAAGGGAATGGTGTATAGAGAAAAGCAGTACAAAAGATAATCGCCTGCACAATCGGCTGGACTGGGAGGAACATAATGTTTTTTGTCCTTCTTGGATAAAAAAAAAAAGAAATACTCTTTGTTTGGTTATGTGTAAATGAAATTGGAAAAGGGGAGAAAAGAATGATTTGGCTGGAAAACCAAAAGTGGAAGTGGGAGATAAATCTTAGTGTTTGAAGTGACTATTGTTTAATCTGAACCCCACGAACAAAATTGCATTGATTAAGGTATCTTGCATTGTATATATTGCATTATTAGGTCGAATTTCACTTAAAAAAATAACCATAATAAAAGAATGTTGCACTATATTGTCTTTGCTTAGCAGAAGCTATGTATTAGCTTACAATTTATAGTAAACATTTCTAATTGATCATTAACACATAATAGAGTCAAATGCAAAGATACCCCCATATGTTTAGCCTTATTAGAAAAAAATTGATGTGTTATTTTAATTACCAAAAATTCCGTCCAAATTTTTATCAGCAAAAAAACTCCTCTCAAGTCAAAATAACAATTATCCTACCACAAAAGAATGCAATACCCCTATTCACTTGAAAAATTAACAATAATCCCCCTGTTAACCTTAAAAATTAACAATAACTTCCATTGTCACCTATGATAACCTATGATCAAATTTACCTGCTGCTATGGAGGTGTTTTTCGACATCGTCGAAGAAAGTGTTGTTCAACATATTTGATGATCAAATTCATCTGTTGATATGGAGGTGTTGTACCACATCGTCGAATGAAATGTTGTTCGACATCATTAATGATCAAATTCATCATATGCTATGGAGGTGTTGGAAGTGTTGTTCGACATCATTGATGATCAAATTCATCTGCTGCTATGGAGGTGTTGTTCGACATCGTCAAAAGAAGTGTTGTTCGACATCATTGATGATCAAATTCATCAGATGCAATGGAAGCCTTCTTCGACATCGTCAAAGAATTCATCAGATACAATGAAAGCCTTCTTCGACATCATCGAATGAAGTATTGTTCGACATCATCGATGATCAAATTCATCAAGATGAGCCTTGTTCGACATACAGACGTTGTTTGAAAGCGTTGTTCGACATCGTCGAATGGAGTGTTAAAACCATGAAGTACTTTTTATAGGTAAATTATTTGACAATAAAATTTCCTTTGCTCATATTGTTAAAAACACAAACATAGATAATAGCTATGGGAATTGTAATTTTCATACTAAACTTTTAGTACATTTATACATTTCATATCATACCTTTTAAAATCAAACATTTGATATCAAAATTGACCAACATTTTTCACTTTTGATTTTGCCGTTAATTTTAGGACGAAAAATGTCACGTGCGTGACATATGTCCGTTAAGTCAAAAAAAGGGGAGAAATATAATTATTTAAAAATTGGTAGGTATATTGCAACTATTCCTCCTTCTTCCTCACTAAAACCCTAAACTAAACACAAAAACTTAAATCTTCAAACTCTAATTACTCCTTTAATACTTAACCAATTTGCTTAATTCTTGAACCAATAGAACCCTATGATCGTTGGCAACATCTCCCATGGAGTAATTCTAGCGGCTGTCGACGGTGGAGCTACGCCCAAGGGGAGGCGAAAAAATGCGCCTCCCCTTGAGAAGAGCTCCACAGTCAACGTCCATTGCAATTACCTCATGGGAAATGTTTCCCACGATCATAGGGTTCTATTGGTTCAAGAATTAAGCAAATTGGTTGAATAATTAATGATTGAAGATTCAGGTCTTTTGACATACGCGATTTGAAAATTAGAACTCGAAATTCGAACAAATTACTCAACGGATTGAAGAGATCCTTACATTTATGAGTTCTCCATGACAAGAGGAACAAAAGCCCTCAACCAATTTCGATTAACGGCCACCGGAAGCCGGCGGCCATCATGGAGTAGGAAGAAGAAGGTGAAAATTACAAATACCCCGCCCAATTTTTAGATAATTACATTCCCCCTCCCTTTTTTTTTTACTTAACTGACATGTGTCACGCACGTGACAATTTCCGTCCAAAAATTAACGGCCAAACCAAATGTGAAAAAGGTTGGTTAATTTTGGTATCAAATGTGTCATTTTGAAATGTATGATAGGAAATGTACAAAGGTATCAAAAATTTGATATGAAAAGTATAATTCCCTCGATAATAGATAGTAGATAGTGATACATTGGCAAATAGTATATAAATATTATAAATATCCGGAAATAAAGTTGATTTTGTATTAATGACCGAGAGCAAAATTGTGTTACCATAATTAAGTATTTATTAATCAATCAACAGTTATGGGAATTGAAAATTTCAGCTTTTAAGACCCTTGATCAGTATGGGCAAATTTGTAAATTATAAAATATTGCTTGGACAGTAACACTTGTTGCTCAAGCAATATTTGCTATTCAATATTAACAAGATATTGTTATAGCAAGAACACAATCCATAATGTCAGAGCATTAATCTCTAGTTCTCTATTCTAACCTTTTCAACTCAACAACTTAACTCACTTAACAATTTAGTAACTTAATTATCTTGATTTATATTTGGATATAAGATTTTTTTTCTCATTAATCTATCTGGGAACCCGCGAACATATTTTCTTTTCCTAATGTGCTTGTTTGTTTTCCTTATGCTGGGGAAATATCTGGTTGTGTCATGTTTAACTTGTGTCCAATAACATTTAGAAATTAAACCAAAAGAACCAAAAAAATGAAAAATAAAATGAATTGTTTCAAATATCTTGTCTCACCTATGAAGATTTTTTAGACAGTTATGTTGGGTGCCAGATTCAAAAATGGCAAAGCCATGGGTGACCCGATGTTCATTTTGCAAGAATAATTTATCATGAGTTTACGTAAGAAAAAAATGTGTTGTAATACATGGCGACTTGTTGTTAGCAAAAAAAAAATTCATTGATTGAAAATGAGAAATAAAATTAAAAGAGTTGAAAATTTACAGAAATTCTTACGAACTCATTTTCAATATTTATTGGATTAAATTGGATTGGATTGGATTGAGTTTTTTCTTATTGGAAATTGATTTAATGAATGAAAATTATTGTGTAAAGGTATTTGAATTGGAGAGTTGATTAAGAGGGAGGGGTAGTATTTATATAGTGGTCAAATAAATGATAAAGTCTTCGTCAAGCAAAATTAATCAATGGAAGCTTCTAATAATTTGTATCATAGAGTTTGACTATTTGAGGTTTGGAATCAAATATATTAATGTTATGAAATATACATAAGTTGTGGAAGCCATTGCAATTACACTTCAAGTTATATGGTGTCAAGACAATATCACTGCACTTGGGTTGTGTAAGGAATTAACACATATCTCCATATGTGTCAAAACAAGAACAAAGTGTGGCATAGCAAGAACAAGTGGAGGCTTATAAACATACATAAGTGTCACAACATGTAGATATATGACAAGTTTCTATTGTATAGAAGTCTTGTTTAGCTTGTATATATGGATGGGTTTCGTCCCCCACTTTGTAAGTAGAAGAAGAGCTAAACACAATCTATTATCAATGAAAGTGTTAGCTTTCTCTATATAATCATATATAGGGCTTAGCACGGTTCGGAAAATCGCCCGAACCGAATCAAACCAGATCGAATGGTTCGTTTCGGACCGATTACCGAACCGAAAATTCGGTCCGGATCGGATCGTTCGGACCGAATGCTCTCCCGAATCAGGATCGAACCGTGGAAAATTTGATTGTTTGTTTGATTGTTTGGACCGAACCGAAAATTTTGATTGTTTGTTTGGACCGGACCGAATTGGATTAAATCGGATCAAACCGTTGAATTTTTGTGTTAAAAAATGGAAAATTTTATAATTTGGGAAATCGTGGACCGAACCGAACCGTTCGATTTTTGTACCGAACCGTACCGAAAATTTCGATCCAATAAACGATCAACGGATTTTCAGGACCGAACAGGCCAGGAACCTTCGGACCGAACAGGCCAGGAACCTTCGGACCGAGTGTTCACCCCTAAATTCATATATCTCCCTTTACATAATAATTTATCTACTACAATTTCTTCATCCTTTTATCCTTTAGTTTTATGACAATTAATATATTTGCACCATGTTTAAACATGTTACAAGGGCTTTCTGGTAAATTAGTTTTATGTATATGTTTTAATTGGTTTGTTCTATAAACTATGCACATGTAATTTAGATCATGATGGTCTGTGGGATATTATTTTGCATATTATATGTCCAAGTGGTGGGCTTGGTGGCCCTTCTGTAAATTAGATGCAAGTTATATAGAATATTTGATTATTTTCTGAGTCCGAAATAGTCCTTTTTAAAAACAAGGTTTGGTATGTTCATACTACATATTTCCTTTTTTAGTTCTTACTAAAAAACTGCAATTGGTTTCATGCACCAAATAGGCAAACACCAACCTCTATTTCTAGCTTATCAAAAAAAAAAAAAAAAAAGCCTCTATTCCTAGAAGGAACTATGGTTGCACGTCAGCTGTATCCTCAAATCAAATGAACTGGCTTGTAATGAAGTTCAAATTACCTTAAATAACATAATCTTTTAATTTTTGGGTGAGCATACTGAATCATGGATTAAAATTTTGATACATTTTCATCGAAAATATTATGTTTTTGAATCAACAAAAAAAAATATAGAGTAGTTTTTACTCCAATATATTCTTTGATTTACAAATTTTTTAAATATTTCTCAAAAAAATCGAAAAATTCCCGAAAAGTTTAAAATATTTAACTGACCAAAACATACTATGAAAACGAAACTTTAATCCATGCACTGAATAACATATTATCTCATCCGAAAAAATGAAAATATATTGGTCGCATACTATCTAAATTCACTACAAGAAAAATATTTGTTTTTGACGGATTTAGTAAAAAAAATTGTCAAAAAATGCATTTTTGACGGAAAAGGTCCGTCTGAAAAACCAAAGTCGAAATTTTTTTCCGACCAAAATTCCGACTGACATAATTCAATCCAGCTTTGGACTTGAGAAATTCAATTACTAGTTATCTATAGTTGTTCCGCAATTTTCAATGTCTTAAATGGTACGTATATATCTAAGCTACTTTCTTATAAGCATGTTGCTTATAGTGTATAAGGTTCTTTTTCTTTTATTAATTTATTTTGTGAAAATTAAGGAATTTTATTATTTGTCCTAAACATCACATTGCAATTTGAACAAAATTTGTATTCTAAAAGAACTCATTTACATATGTTAAAAAGCATGCAACGTATTTTACTTACATGTTTTGTGCAATAATTTGTGACTTTAATATTTGTTGAATCAATGGGAAGAAAAGGACAGTTTTTAAAGAAAATGTGAAAGAGATATATGGTATATATGTTTCTTACATTTTTCCAAAATGTTTTTTTGCATCTATTTTAATTATGAGATTGTTCCACACTACACATACCCTCCCCATTTTAGTCCAACAAATTAATAAGATAAGAAATGTTGATTGTAGGTAATATTAGTTTATTGAGGACACCAAATTAAATGTTTGTAACTAACTTCATTAAATGTGAATATAATATCAATATTGGGTTTTACATAAACCTAACCTACTGAAGGCATATATTTGCCTAAAATGGTTACGTAACCAGGGATGGTCTATGGTGACTCACACATCAAAGTGAGTCACCAATAACCATTTTGAAACCCAATCATAATTGGACACATGTCACTTTACAACCCCAATAAATTAATTTACAATCCCACATGACCCTGTAAAATTACCACTATACCCTAGCTCTTCATTTGTTTAAGTCCTAATATACCCTTTAATTAAAAAACCAAGCAACCCGCCCAACCCCACCCTATCACCCAAGCTCCGCCACCCACCACTACCCAGGTGATTACCACCCACCACTACCCAGGTGTTAAAATATGAAGAGTTAATTAAACAAATTTTACCACCCACCACTACCCAGGTGTTAATTAAACAAAATGAAGAGGTATACATCGGTGAATTAAAATTAATTAAACAAATTTTACCGCCACCCACCCTAAAACAAAAATTAAAATACAAAAAAAAAAAAAATCAGTAAAGCTTTATCGGTGAAGCCTTCGGTTCGTACAGGAGAGGATCAGAGACGGCGGCTTTGAGATATGAAGTGAGGGGGGAGGGGAACAGAGAGAAGATGGGGGGAGGTGCATCGTTTTGGCTGCGACCAGAACGGCGGTGATGTGCGGCCTCCGTTCTGGTCGCGGCCAGACTTGCGGCAAGTGAAGTGCCGCCTCCGTTCTGGTCGCGATCAGAAACCAGAACGGAGACGGCACTTCGCCGTCGCCGTCCGCACTCTCGTCGGACTAGGAGTACATAGAGATGATGAGGGGGGTGGTGGTGGTGGTGGTATGAGTTAGGGTTTGGATAGAATTTGGGGGAGATGAAATGTGAGGGATATTTTGGTCAATTGAGTATTTTTATAAAGGATAATAATGTAAAATTGTTATTTACAATGTATTGTTTATAAATTTTTTAATGTAATACACAAAATATGAGGATGGTATACATTTGTATAGCATGTACAAGTTTTAAAGCACGAAGTACAAGCAATGAAGCACAATTAGGGTGACTCTTTTATGAAGAATGAGTCACAATAGAATCTCCCACGTAACCACACAACCTTCTGTTAATCTTGAAAGTGTCTTAATTAAATCGAACGTACTCTCTACTCTGTTTAACTATCTATATTTAGTAAAAATTTACCCATCGCATAATTTTTCCATAATATCTATAGCTTTCATTTAAAAAAAAAAAACTTGATCCAATATTTCAAAAACAAAACAAAAGAACACCTTGCACCATCCCTTTCTTCATCATGAAACCGTAAGAAAACCACTGCGCAATTGTAAAGCAAATCTAGAAGTCAGTGTAATAGTTGCATACTTTCCTATAATAAAAAAAAATTAAAATTTAAAACTTACAGCTACCGGAATAGCCTATTGAGTAGGGTTGTCAATGGGGCGGATTTCAATTCGGATTCGATCTGAATTCGACTCGATTTATTAGGATACTTGTTCGATTAGCTAGATATTCGATTCACCTGATTCGATTATAAAGATCTGTAATCCGATATGAATTTATGTAGATCCGATCCGTTAAAGATCATTATCCGACAATAAATAAAAAGAATGATATATACACATAATGTTTTATAAAAGTAAGTAACAATAATAATATTTCATTGTCAATTTAAGAAGATAGTAATTTATAACTCGTTTATAAATTTATTTAAACGAATATTTTCATCTAAAAATATGAATAATATTAGTAAAGAAAGTTTGAACATTTGAGCTAAAATTAAATAAAATTGTAAAGTTAATAAACTTGTTTTAGGAAAAAATTATTGCATCCGAAAAAGATCCGATATCCAGCCGAATCCGACCAAGATCGATTCGAATAAAAAAATCCAAATCTAAGCACAATCCGAGTAAGATCTAGATCCGACATAATCCGATCCGATATAAATAAAGCTAGATCTGGATAAGCTTGATCCGACCAGAGTCTGACCCATTGACAGCCCCTACTATCGAGTAAAGATAAGAAGCCCAAATGTTGAGTTCATTTATGGCATCTTTAATGACTTGGAGGGGGAATACCCGTCATATTTATAGCACTCATTTATCTTTATTTTCTTTTCATGGCATTATTTCTCTTCAGATATCAAGGGTATTTCACATGAAAAATTTGTTGTACGTATACATATGCAGGAAGTGAGGGAGATTGCAGCGACAGATGAAGTGAAGGGAAAGCATTTCTTTCTTGAAACATATATTAAAGGACATGCCTTGAAACTTGACAACACAGGAAGAAGGTTATTGACTGTTAGTTGTCCTTATTTGTTTGGAAAAATGGCCTTCCTTTTTGTTTATTTTATTTTCTCATCATTTTCCTTACTAGAATTAAGAATCAAACATAGCATTAGTGTGACCATTTAGTCCAATAATATGATTGAGGACAATTTCAATTTTTTTGGCTTTCTAGGTTCTTCGTCATCTGGGTTGGACAAGTGAGGTGCAAATTGGGCATCACCGTGTCATCATCCTGTTAAGGCCATAATGAATCCGAACTTGGACATGATATGTGTAATAGATAGGAGTGAAGAAATTTCGACTAAGTCCTTAACCCACATCTAAACAATTCATTCACATATCTGAAGAGTTTTTGTTCTTTTATTTCTATATGCGTTGATAGTCTATGCGTTCTTTTCAATACATATATATGCATTTGGTTACAAAGTTTGGTTGCTTAGTAGAGTATTGTACGTAGACTATTGTTATGGGCACACTGCACATTTGCGCAGTGCAATAGCACTAGTAAATTTATAGTTCCCATAAAAAGTTAGCTACACTCAAGAATGTACACGTTGTTCCAATTAGCATCCAAATTTTTACCATTTTGCTTTCCTTTTATTTTTTTTGCATAATCTAATTCCAAATTTATTACTAAAACAACTTTATTATTTCACTTAAAAAATAAACTTGTTTTAGTGAAAATTATGTGATATGCTACATCTGTATATATGTATAGTATTAAATTTTCAAGCAATCAATTTTCAGCAATTCCCAATAAAAAAACTAAACTAATCGATACATGCTATATATGTATTTTATTATGAAGATTCGGATATACAATATATAATATAAATATATGGAACAATATAAGTGAAAAGAAAAATATGGAGGAGTTGGATGCTTATACTTATTAAATTATTGATTACATGTGTTTTTTTTGTGTGTGTGTGAGTTAAAACATAGTAATATCTTCAACCCGAATCCAACCATTGACAACCCTATCACAAAAGTGAAGCAAAAAAATAAAAGAACAAATCGGCTGGTTTAAAATCTTAATGAAACAATTTCAGGATTTAAACATATAATTTGTAGGATTTAAACTATCCTATATGGTTTATAAAAATACGAAGTTTTATCTTATGTATATTCTGAATATGGACTGATTATCTAACATTAATTACTAGCTCTTTCTTACCTTTGTAAACGTTCAGCTGCCACAATAATCAATTCCATTACAAAACAAAGAGAACAAATTCGAATCGTAGCTTTGTTGTAAACAACACCAAATTCGAAGTTTTGTCTTATGTATATTTATGATAAAGATCACATTTTCACCAACTACTAATTATTAAATTTTAAAACACAAAATTCAAGGCTTCTGAATTTGAACATGCGACGTCTCGCCATTCCATACTTACATGCAGCAGAATAAATTTGAATTTTGAATATAAAAATGAAGTTTCATGTTCCGCAAGAAACATGATCATATAATTAGCTGACTAGTAAAATTGCTAACAATAAAATACATTGAAGAAAATGTCAAATTAAGATTATTAGAAGTCGAATACCCCCAGGCTCCCGTCCCAGAAATCACTTGCTGTTGAAATATAATAAATCAAAAATTGAACTCGCAGTATTTTCCTAGATTAGTTCTCAATACCGTTTATGTGAGAGACAAGTCACAAAGGTTAAAAAAAATTATTTGATAATAATTGGACAATTACATAAACAAAATCATGTGGTCGTCTAACTGCATTTTTTGTACGTGTTCTAAGAGAGCCCACTTTGCAGTATATTCTAGCCTAACTACTGGCCCAACAAATGTCTAGAGGCAATTCTAGGCTAGGCCCATTTGAATCTACAATTCTTTAATCATAAAAAGAGAAATAGTCTCGCAGAAAATTTAAGTTATTTAAGAGAGCCCACTTTGCAGTATATTGGAGCCTAACTACTGGCCCAACTAGGGGTGGCAAAATGGGTCCAGACTCAAGGGCCGGCCCATGACCCTCCCTGGCCCGTCCAGACCCAACCCTCTAATTTATATTTTTATTGGGTTGGGTTGGTCTTGGGTCTGCTATATATTTAAAGGGTCACTAATGTGTTTGATAATGGGTCTTTAACGGGCCGTAAAGAATACAAGAAAAAATCAATTTCATACACAAACACACACATTAAATACTTCAACCCTAGCCGCATAAAATCAATTTCACACACAAACACACACACAGTCCCGGCGACCCACACGATTTCTGGCGACCCACGCGATTTCTGGCCAGTTCTTGGTTCTCCGGCCAACATGAAAAAGAAATTTTAAAGTTTTTGTGGACTTTTTTTTTTTCATCTTCTTCTCCTCTACAACCATTCACCCACCAAGAAAAACCGAAGAAAAAATGACTCCCTTCCCCAAATCTCTCTCTGTACATCTCAGTTTTTAAGTTAATTGATTTTTTTTACTTGATTTTGTATTTATATTCAAAATATTGCATTGCTTTTACAGTTTTTTGGGTATGAGAAATTGAGGGTGGTAACTCTTTGTTTAAATTTTTTGGGTTTATATGAATTGTTCTTGAGCAAAAGACAAAAACACTCCCTGTGCTTTGTCTAATTCCCAAAAACTCCCTTGTGTTATTTTAACTCCCAAAAAACCCCCTGTGTTTGGTTTTAAATACCACACTCGACCCAAGTAGTATATACTTATAATTTTATTTTTGACTTTTGGTGGAATGACAAGATTACCCCTATGTGTTTGTTTTTTTAAAATTTGTTTATTCTTTTTGAAAAATTAAGTATATACTACTTTGGTCGAGTGTGGTATTTAAAATCAAACACATGGGGGTTTTGGGGATATAAAATGACACATAGCGTATTTTTTGGGAGTTAGACAAAGCATAGGGAATGTTTTTGTCTTTCAATGTCAGGGGTAAAATTGTCATATCAAAAGTAAAATGTGAACAAATACTTCAATTTTGCCGTTTGAAACACACTCTCTTTTTTGGGGGTGTATTTGGCACTTATTTGAGATCACAGGGGGTTTTTTGGGAGTTAAAATAACACAGGGGATTTTTTGGGAGTTAGACAAAGCATAGGGGGTGTTTTTGTCTTTTGCTCAATTGTTCTTTGTTTATTGATTAACTTGATTCTTCAAGTTTTTGTGGGTTTGCTATGTGGAATTAATTGTTATTTTTGGGCAATAAATTGTACTTTTTAAATGGATGTAATAACTTATTTAGATGTAAATTTCAGAAAATTGGTGATTTTTTGTAAAAAAAATTCAAAAAAGGAAAAGATAAAAAAGTGGGCTGACCCATGACCCGACCCGGACCGACCCGCTTACGACCCGCCAATTAAGGACCCGACTCGATTACGACCCACTAACATAGACCCGTTAAGAACCCGGCCCATTTCTAGCCCGCCCGAACCCGACCTGACTCACCCATTTGCCACCCCTAGGCCCGACAAATGTCTAGAGGCAATTCTAGGCTAGGCCCATTTGAATCTACAATTTCTTTAATCATAAAAAGAGAAATAGTCTCACAGAAAATTTAAGTTATTCCTCCTCAACAATATTGGACTCAACCTTCTTAAAACAAGAAGCTAGCGTAATTTCTCTTCTTTTTTTTTTTTTTTATGGGTACAAAAGCTAGTATAATTTTATACATACATAATACATTCTGTGATGAATTTCTAGATGTTAAAATTGAAAGTTATAAATAAATCAATATTCTTTTAGTAAAAGAAAATGACTATATACAAATATTTCAAACTCTATTTCATCCACAATTAAAATCTCGAAGGGGATTAAACCTTTGGGAAATTAAAAAAAAAAATCATAGTCAAATTTGATAGAACTAAAATTTACTAGTATACCAAATTACTTGAACTTAAAAATTAAATTAGATAACATTTGCTAGGAGCATCGCAATCAATGTATTTCACCTAAAGGAGAAAATACGAGCAATATGACATTGAATAACGTGGACCTTCTAAAAACACCTTTTCCTTTTACAAAAATTGATATTAGATTAAATAAATAAATTGTAGATGCACAAAAGTAGGATTGTCAATGAGGCGGATTTCAAGAGAGTCGTTATGAAACTCATAAAGAAGTTAAATCTCAGGGTATACCAATATCTTTGATACTCTTTTCCATTATATTCATACACGACTCTTAATGGTTCTATACTTCTTTTGCAGTTGACTGCAGTTCACTTAGTTGATGCCAATCTGTGTAGTGATCCCGGGAAGTATGTCAGTGCATTGCTTCTCTCGTTATCTACCATGCTACACTTGGAGCTCCCCCATGTCAATGTTTTATCCAAGATTGATCTCATTGAAAGCTATGGGAAACTAGGTAAGTAGTAGTTATATCAAATTTCTATTTGCCACGAGTGTAAACAATATTTTCAGTTCTAATAAGTACTTATTCAAATCCTTAAAAACTATCTATGTTTGTGCTGATTATTATTGGCTTGTATATGCAACAGCTTTTAACCTTGACTTCTACACTGATGCACAAGATTTGACTTATTTACAACATCATCTTAACCAAGATCCTCGATCTGCTAAGTACAGGTTGACAGACCCATATTTGAGTCGTATAACTAATAGTAATATTTTTCACATGTTTGAATTCCTTATTGATTGGCTTAAAATTTATTCAATTTTTTTTTTTCATTATATCTCATTCAGAAAGCTAACAAAGGAGTTGTGTGAGGTGATAGAAGATTATAGTCTTGTCAATTTCTCCACTTTGGACATTCAGGCATGTTCTCTCATCTTTAATTGTAGTAGAACGTCCTATCTGATAATCTATTCGCCTTTTTTATTTTATTGTTTTCATTTTTCAGGATAAAGAGAGTGTTGGAACTTTAGTTAAATTGATTGATAAGAGCAACGGGTATATATTTGCTGGCATTGACGCAAGTGCAGTTGAGTTCAGCAAAATTGCAGTTGGTCCCGTTGATTGGGATTACTATAGATATCCTTTTATGCGTCATTTAGTATTTTCTTATCTCTTTCTTATTTCATAATTAACTCAAATTTGTTTCAAATCTTACAATATGCATGCAGTTTGGTTTGTGGTTAGATTGCATGAATTCAATTGTTTATCCTCGACATAGTTGTTCACAGTTGCAGCTGTCCAG
>JAYDYQ010002335.1:0-15079 GCA_034814905.1 Penstemon davidsonii | reverse complement strand
AGTCCAGTGCTAATCCCTCGTAGGTTGTGATCATTAGCTTCGCCGTGTACTCTGCTGAAGGAGCGTATAAGTTCATGATATTGGTGAAGCTGAATATGTAATCAGTTGGATCACCAGTTCCGTCATATCTGGGAAGTCGGGCCGGTAAGGGCCCAGAGGCCTGTGCCTCTCTTATTTCTTGGCAGAATGGAGAACAGGCTGCTATACTATCCTGGACTTCTCGGGAGCGTGGCCAGGGTTGTCTCATGGTTAATAACCTTTGCTCCAAACGTTCCTCGACCATCCTCTCTATATCTCTTTCAGAGATTCTTCTAGTTGATTGTCGATTGACAACTGGGGGCTCCTCCTCGTCATCGATCGGGATAACCGTCTGCTCCTTGGACAAGCGAGGTTCAGGACGAGCATTAGCTCTTGCCTGATTAGTTCTTCGACCAAGGTGCCTTCCAGCTACGTTTGGTGGGGAGACTTGAGATCGTTGGTCTACATCTGGACTCTCTGCTTGAGTTGATAGATGATCGTTATTTCCCCGAGGTTCCTTGTCGTTATTAACCGGCCTCGAGGGACGAACTGCAGCCCTCGTTGGTTCCGCGACTGCCGGAGTTGGAAGAATTTGAGGAAAAATTGAACATAAAAGCTGAGCAATTTGTAGTATTTTTTCCTGGTCAGCCGGTAGCGGGGGAACATGGATGGATTGGATGGGTGAGTTAGGAGCCCGACTCGCGCTAGAAGTTTGTTGTCCTCCCGCATTTTGATTGACGTTAGCGTTTACTGCAACATGTTCCTCTACAGGATCTAAATTGGTGATTTGCTGGAGGCTGAATACCATCGGCGCTGACCCTTTGGGAATTATCAGGCAGGCTATCTATAGCACGAGAAGGTCGAGAACTCGTGCTTCTTCCTGCGTTACGTGTGCTTTTCCTTGGATTGACCATATTTCGATCGAGTAATTAACCTGCCCCCACGGTGGGCGCCAACTGATTTAGCCTAATTTCGTCTTAAGGTTAAACTCAGTAAGTTCTTTAAAGGAACAAATTTATATATTAGGGGTTTGGTTAAAGTACTCAGGATGGTGCAATTCAAGAACCAATATGATGTTATAAAATTACGTAAGAATAAGTATCTTGGAGGCGAAATAAGAGTAGTATTATTGATAGGTTAAATTCTGGATCCTAGATACATTCTAAGATTCACTATTTATAATCTTCATCATGTCCTAACAGAGCTTGGAATCCTATTAGGCCAAGGAATCCTGCATGGCCTGGGAGTACCACATGGCCCAATAAGTCTTCTGGATCGGGCATTAGGTCGATCAGATACATTTTGGCAGATCGAACCGATCTTGCTATCTATGCGGATCGGATCGATCTTGATTCTCCTCGAAAAACCCTGCTCGGTTATATATGTAAAAAGTGCAAAAGCCCAGAAGATGAATGCTTCCACTGCAAGAAAGCAGGGCACTGGAAAAGGAACTGCCCAGACTACCTGAAAATGGTAGCCAAAGGTATTTTCTTGGTTGAAGTTAATATTTCTATTAACTGTGCATCATGGGTGTTAGACACCGCAGCGGGTTCTCATATCTGCAATGATTTGCAGGTGATGGGAGCAGTAAGAACACTTAAGCCCGGGGATAGGATCCTGCGTTTTGGAAACGGAGCAAGAGTTGCTGCAGAGGCTATAGGAGACGTGTAGTTAGTAATAGGGAATTTTACTTTAAAAAGACTGTTTGTACGTACCAACAATTATTAAGAACATTATTTCTATTCCGCTATTAGATAATGATGGTTTTAATTTTTCCATTATGAATGGATCTTTGAGCATAATTAAAAATGGTTTAACTTATGCTAGTGCTACTTTGATGGATGGTCTATATTCCCTTGAACCTACAAACTCCAAAGTTTTGCACATACAATCAAGAAAAAGAAAATATGATAATCACACACCACAACTTTGGCACGCTAGACTTGGACATATCTCGATGAGTAGGATCCAAAAGTTGGTTTCCTCTAAGGCTCTTGAAATACAGAACTTAGATGAACTTCCGACTTGCGAATCTTGTCTCAAAGGAAAGATGACCAAATCACCCTTCACCGGGAATCTTGAGTGAACCAAACAAACATTGGATTTGATCCATACTGACGTTTGTGGACCACTGAGTGTCAGTGCAAGAGGAGGATACTCCTACTTCGTAACATTCACTGACGACTTCAGTCGTTATGGATACGTGTACTTATTGAAGTACAAATCCGAAACTTTTGAAAAATTCAAGGAGTTTCGAATGGAAGTAGAGAACCAACTTGGACATAGTATTAAAGCGCTTTGATCTGATCGAGGAAGAGAATACTTAAGTCAAGAATTCCTCGATTATCTAAAAGAGAATGGAATTCTCGCTCAACGAACTCCCCCTAGGACGCTCCAACTCAATGGAGTGTCTGAAAGGAGGAATCGAACTTTGTTGGACATGGTTCGTTCCATGATGAGCTTCGCTGAACGTCCCTTTTCATTTTGGGGCTTAGCCCTATTAACTGCTTCGAAGATACTGAACATAGTACCTTCAAAGTCAGTGCCAACAACACCACACCAAGAATGGTATGGTAAAGCACCCGTATATTCGTATCTACGAGTATGGGGATCTCCCGCCTATGTTAAGAACAAGAAATGAGATAAGCTGGATAGTAGATCTAGTTTGTGCAAATTTGTGGGGTATCCAAAGGAATCCATTGGATACTTGTTCTATGATCGTAAAGAACGTAATACTTTCGTGTCTAGGAATGCCCACTTCTTAGGGGATGATTTCCTCACCAACAGAAATGGGACAATCGTAGAACTCGATGAAGTCCAAGAATCGGACCCATCCTCACAAACAGTGGGAGCTGATCCTGAATTTACTAAACCTACTAGTACACCTATACTTCGAAGGTCTGATCGAGTTCGTAAGGAACCAGAGAGATTTGGTTTCATTCACAAAAACGATAAGTTGGATACTGATCCAAGGACTTATGAAGAAGCTATGTCTGAAATAGAATCGGGTGCGTGGCTCGAAGCCAGGAAATCCGAAATGGATTCCATACATTCCAACAAGGTTTGGACCTTGGTCGATACACCAGAGGGAACTATCCCTGTAGGATGCAAATGGATCTTCAAGCGTAAGCTTGGAATGAATGGAGAGGTTATAACCCATAAGGCTCGCCTACTGGCGAAAGGTTATTCTCAGAGGCCTGGAATAGACTATGAGGAAACCTTTTCTCCAGTAGCGATGTCGAAATCCATTCGGATACTTTTAGCCATAGCCGCGTGGTACGACTACGAAATATGGCAAATGGACGTAAAGATCGCCTTTCTCAATGGAGACATTGACAAGGAGATCTTTATGCAACAGCCTGAAGGCTTTGCGTCCAAAGGAAGTGAGCACAAGGTGTGCAAACTTCAAAGGTCAATTTATGGCCTCAAACAAGCGTCCTGAACCTGGAACATATGATTTGATGAAACAGTCAAAGCTTTTGGCTTCATCAAAAACGTATTTGAGCCTTGTGTGTACAAGAAAAATAGTGGTAGTTCGGTACAGTTCATAGTTTTGTACGTCGACGATATTCTGTTAATCGGGGACGATATCAGAATGTTAGCTCAGACGAAAGCGTGGTTATCCACGCAGTTCTCCATGAAAGATTTAGGAGAGGCATCTTACGTATTGGGGATACGTATCTATAGGGATAGATCGAAGAAGATGTTGGGACTCTCCCAATCTCAGTATATCAACACGATATTGAAAAGGTTCAATATGGAAGAATCAAAGAGAGGATTGCTTCCAATGAGACATGGAATCTCTCTTTCCAAGTCAATGTGCCCTACAACTGACGAAGAAAAGTAGAGAATGTCTCTCATACCTTATGCCTCTGCTATAGGGAGGATAATGTATGCGATGTTGTGTACTAGACCAGACGTAGCACACGCTCTAAGTGTAACGACCCATTATTAGTCAAATCCAGGCGAAGAGCACTGGACTGCCGTTAAAGCAATCCTTAAGTACCTGCGAAGGACTAAGGATATGTTTTTGGTCTACAGTGGTAGTGGAGAATTGAAACTTGAAGGATTCACTGATTCAAGTTTCCAGTCTGACGTGGATGATTACAAATCCAATTCTGGATACATATTCCGCCTCAATGGCGCAGCGGTGAGTTGGAAAAGTTCCAAACAGTCCACCACTGCCGACTTAACCACTGAAGCAGAATATATTGCAGCATCGGATGCGGCAAAAGAGAGTGTTTGGATGAGAAACTTCATCCAAGAGTTGGATGTAGTTCCTAGCATTGCAGAGCCTGTAGTAGTCTTCTAGGACAACAACGGGGCGATAGCTCAAGCGAAGGAGCCGATATCACACCACCAATCTAGACACGTGATGAGGAAATACCATGTGATCAGGGAGATCATTGGTAGAGGAGACATACACGTGGATTGTGTCAACTCAGAAGACAACATAGCTGACCCACTAACGAAGCCACTTTCGCAAAAAGCGTTCGAGGGACATCTTGTAAACATGGGTCTTAGAAATGTTTGTGAATGGCTTTAGGGCAAGTGGGAGATCGATAGGATAGTGCCCAGCAAGCCAATTCTCTTTAGCTTGTACTAGGTCTATTCTGTAATAAACAATCTTTGATTCTTATGAATAATACGCATGTTTATTTATAACATTATAGAATAAACAATGGCCAAATTCATCTCTCGCGAATACATTTAAGCGATTGGATGAAATCCTTAGATCACATTCGACTATGGGACGATTCACTTCGGTATTGAGTGCAATCATGAAACAGTCTCTAAGGTCATGATCTTAAAACACGTTCCAAGTCATAGACTCCGAACGAGACAGGGTATCGAAGGAATCGCCAAGACTTGTATGAATATGCATGATTCACATGGAGTGAACTTGTAGAGTTTCATGAACGAGACATTTGATGTCAGTGCATATGAGTAGGTGGTTCGATAGGGGATCGAACGCATCGAACGACCCGAACAAAGAAACCCATTGTGGAAGCGCATGAAGCATATCGGTGATGGGATGTTTCTCAAGACTTATAATAGTGTACGATTTAGTCCTTAGACTTGAGGTGCTAAGGCGAATTTGGTGCATGGGTATATGTACTTAGATTTAGGTACTGGTCACGTAGCCTGACCATAATGTGCCTAAGTTGGGTGCCTATAGTTGTGTACGCGAGTGGTTAGTACCAAGATGGAATCTACCGACTCATCGTAATGGATGAGAAAATGTCCTAAACGATTCTTAGATAATAGATCCGAGAAACCCGTGGCCACGGTCGATGACGGATTTGGAAAGGGGTTTCCAAATTTAGCAGTCACACTGGATTATTATCCCGAATTAGAAAGTATAGTTATTGAGATAACTAGAGGTGCCGGTCAATTCACACAACCTAGGTCACAATCGGGAAATTAAGTCGATAGAAGGACCGTATGTACATTGCAGTTATAAGAGGCGAGGTTCACAAATATCAATTCACCTGAAGTTGGGCTTCATGGGCTTGTGGCTAGACATCGACCATGAAGTGTGGGTACTCTTGAATTAATAAGGGAGATTAATTCTGGAGTGGTCAATTAAAAAGGTTTAATTGATCGAAGCAATTAATTGCTCATAAATTAAATCACGAAGGGTTCGTGGGCCTGCTGCCAATTGATGGTGAACCTAGAGGGTCACACACAATACAGTTGGACAATGGTAGTCATAAAAGGAAATATTTGATTTAAGGAAGTTAAATCAATAAATGAATTAAAGTGTTAATTCAATTGGAAGAATAATTAATTAGATAGTCTAATTAATTAAATATTAATTAAAGTGTTAATTAATTGAGAGATAATAATTAATTGGATTAATTGGGCTGATTTAATTAATGGTTAATTAAATTAAGTTGCAAGACATGGGACTTTTAATTAAAAGCCCAGAAGAAGTCTTGCAAGATAGGTGGGGGGCGGTTTTTGCTAGGATAGGAATGGGAGAGTTTGTTTTCTTGTATGACAAGGAGGATCTAAGAAGATATATGTGTATATCTTGTTTCCTTATAAGATAAGGAAAAGGTCTTGAAGAGATATCTATTAAGAGAAGGATTCTTCTCTTATAAATAGATATCTCCTCACAACTCTTCATAAGCTATTCACTCTTGCACATAATTAACCCTAGCCGCCCCCTTGCACTGCGCTGCCCCCTCTCTCTCTGTCTTCCATATTTGGATCCAAGTTCTGAAACTGGATCTGCTTCTTCCTCCATTGACAGCCTTCTATATCTAGTTCGTAGCCTGTGAATAGAAGGTGTTACTACAATCTAACTGGTGTGGATACACTCTGGAGGTGAGACAATTGGATCACTAGTTGTGAATCAGCAATAAAGCAGGAGGTTGCCACCACCTTGCCTGTGGTGAGGTAAAATCGCATATCTCCTCTTTTAATCTATTGTAGATTGTTTGATTCAACCTTTTCGCATACATAAGATGGAAAACATATCTTGGGACTGATGGGTGCCTCGAAAAAATTTTAAATTCCGCACTCTCGTTGTTTTGACAACCGGGGCATTCCCAACATGGATATCCTCCCATGGCCATTAGGCAGCGATTTGGGATTCTTGGTTGCAAAACCTAGTCTGAACGTAACCCTACCGGTCCAGAGGCGAAAAGGAGGAAGCAGTTCTTCGACAAGCAGGGTGAATATTTTACCCATAGCGGAGACTCGAGTCATACCTCGAGGGCAAACGAGCAGCAGGATATTCTGCGGAGGATTCTTTAATGTCGGATGACAAGGAGCACATTCTTGACAAATCCATTCGACTCCTTCTCTCCACGGTATTTACCAAAGATGTCCAACGCACCTTCGAGAGGGAACCTCTAGATCAGCTAGCAAGAGCTGCTCATGCTCATGAAGTGGTAACATATCCTTTGGATTTGTCATTCAATAAAATTCGAATATCATTTGACCATATTTAATTGTATAATCCAAAGTTGTAGACTGGAAGCGCGTTGGTGACTGCTCTGTATGATACAGCCTTGCATAGAGAACAATGGAAGTTCGTGGAGGAGACCAATAAGGTCCTTATGGTAAGGAACAAAGAGCTGGAGGATAAACTTGTCGAGGTCGAAAGTTCTCGAACAACAGCAGTAGATCAGGCCGGTCCCAGTAATAATTCCAGCCTGGAAACCGACAATCCTCATATTATTAATGGACGCTAGTCGGTACCAAGCTCAGGTTGATCGACTGACTCGAGAACTGGAGGAGCAACATGTCTCTCTCGCAACTTCCTTGAGCGCATTAGAATCGGAAAATCGTTCTCGTTGGGCCCAACTTCAGGCTAAAAATGACGATGCGGACATAGATGAGCTCATACGAGAGGTTCAGACTAAGAATGTTGAGCCCATTATCATAGAGTTTCTTAATTCCCCTATTCATATCGCTATAGTTCATCAGAAGATCGGAGATTTGCTATCGAGCTCATTCTACAAAGGGGTTGATCAGCTGACGAGTCGGGATTAATCCCCAACAGGCGGGCGGATTAATTTGATGCTATGGATATTAGCAAAGATCGAAAGTTACAAGAATATCCGCCTGAAGCCCCTACTTCCGTTGAGTACATCGGTCATCCCCTTGTGCTCATTTGGTGGAAGAGTTCGGAAAACCCTTACCTGTGCCCGCCACCGATGTAGAGTCTGAAGATGAGGTCGAAGATGATCCAGGATAATAGGAAGGAAGCTGATGTTGATGATGAAATATCCATAGAAGAGACTGCTTCTTCCGACCAGGCCACTTCCAAGGAAAAAGGAATTGCCGAAAAATAGATGATCTATCCTTTGCAATAAATCTAAATATTTTTCATACTAAAATTGTAATCTCTTGTATATAAGTTAGACATAAGTCTTTTATTAGTTTTCCCCTTCGTTTCTAGCATGATTACTAAAATTGTAATCTCTTGTATATAATTTAGACATAAGTCTTTTATTAGTTTTCCCCTTCGTTTCTAGCATTATCAGGAGGTTTTAACGACCTATTATTTTCCTTCTTATTTTGAATTTTCTTTTCGCGCTTTCCCTTAAGGGTCCAAACGTCTTTTCCTTAGGTATATATAAGGGTAAAATCTTCAAAGAGTTACCGCGCGTCCCCACTTGAAATATAAAATTCTCTGCAGTAGTTCGGAGCAAAAGATCGAAGTTGTTGGTCCCTAAGTGGTCTGACCTCTAAAACTTTTTCTAAACTTTTCTCTAACTTATCTATCAGCAGACTAAGCTGATCTGATTCGTGAGACTACCATACTGATTTAGCACTTAGCAGATTCAGCAGAATTGACCACTCATCTTATTCAGATAAACTCAGAGTTTCAAAACTTGTATGCAGCGGATTTTATCAAGTATGTTTTTCAAACAAGTTCCTCTTTAAAGTTTACCCCAGATTTATAAATTCCTCAATTTAAAAGATTGTTCTTTTAAAAACCGTTTGTTTACTTATGAAAATATGCAAGTTAGAAACAAGTAATCAAACACGAGGAATTTTTATAGTTGTTATATAGACAAGAATGTCTTTTAGTCCACTCTTCCAAGTCACTTAGATCTTGGGTTCCACTAGAAACACAAAGTAACTAGCACACTACTTGCGCTTTTACAACAGATGATAAGGCAGCAAGCTCACACTTAGCTCTCAGGTAGATCACTCAGAAAAACCTATTCTAAAGCACACAACAACTAGAATACTTAATCTTTACATCAAATGATAAGCATTATGCAAGAGTACTAAGCTCACAATATAGGAAATCACTCAGAAGACCTATACTACGAAGTTATATCACTCACACAGATGGATATATACTTCTCTCTTTTCTCAGTTGAAAGTCACTTAGACAGACAACGTTTGATCTTTGTTCTTCAACAAAAAGCTTCGTCAACAGATGACTTGGCTGTTGATGAGACGACTCAACTGATGGATCTTGCTCTATAGATGTGATCTTGAATTGTGCAAGTCTATCTTCAAACTTCAGTCCCTGGTCTATTTATACTCTCGGATTTGAAATTCTGCCCGTTGAAGATAGGCGAAATAACATTTTAATCCTGAGCAACGGTCTTCTTTTCTGACGGCAGCTTTTGCAGACTGTTCACTGTACACTCTACTGTACAGATATCTACTTTATGTCAGTCGCATTTAATGCACTCAACTTGTTACCGTTGATGAGCTTACTAACCGACTTCACTTCATTAATGGGATTACTCTGCTGATGATTGCTCTTCTGATGATCACTCTACTGATGATCACTTCGCTGATAATCACTTCGCTGATAATCACTTCGCTGATGGCTACTCTGCTGATTCAAGAATGAACACATCTATCTCGACTCGACTGATGATAACCAATCAGATCTTTACTGATCTGATATCCCACTTAGTTGATTCAATCACGTAGCTTCCAGACCGTGAGATAGGTTTCACTATGCTTTTCAGTTCTTAGTTGATGACATCCTTTTTAATCTTCAAAACCATTCTGGCCTTTTTGTCATCTTCAAAACCTTCTCCAATATCAACCAATAGAAGTTTTTGTATTTTTTATCGATTTTCGAGGATGAATTCTAACCTCTTTTCTGGTTCTACTAAGCGAACCTTACGCGGTTCCTCTAAAAGAGATGCCCCGAAGAAAAGAGGTCGTACTAAAAGTTCTCGACAAACGTTTTCCGAAGGAGGAATGACTCCCAGTAAATCCATACCTCTTGATGAACGAGCTTATATCCATCATGAGGATCTTTCAACTTTTGAGAAGGACACTCCTTCCCAGTCACAGCCTCATACTGGCTCTCCTAGGGGTTCGGGTAATTCATCCGGAGTTTCGATTCACAGTCCTTTAGCTGATCAGGATATTCTCAATGCTTGTCGGAACGAGGAGTCTAATATAAATTCCCCTACCATTAATGATTAGAATGAAATTATTTCTCAAATTTCTGTTTCGGATGCTGCCATGATTCATGTATCCGATCAAGAGACCGGTCGGCATTTCGAGTCTATTTCCCTTGATTCCGCGGCCGATCCTAATTCGGAGGTCGAGAAGAGCACGATGGAAGATATTCCAGAATCTCTCTTCGTCGTGTCAACCTCCGAAACGGCTGTAGTAAATTCGGGTTCTCTTGGTACCCAGGTTCTTCCTTCCCCTAGTTTGACCCATCAAATGACTGACTCGGAACCAGGGCCATCTAATTCGAGCGCCTTGAATTCGTTGGATGATCCCTCGATGTTAGATGATCGTCCACTTAGAACCCAAGTTGATGAGATATCCGACTTCGCTATGGAGCGAACGGGAAGGGTATCCCTTGATGCCAGTATTCCTACTTCTTACGGACCAGATGGGGTATCCTGGAATTTGGGAATGGGTACGATCCTTCCCAAAGAGCTTGAGAAATTGAAGGATCAATTTCCTTTGCAACTTGTTCAGTCCATTTTCAAGCATTTGGAGCTGGTAAAATTTATACCCTAACCCTAATTTTGCAAAACTTTCTTTATATACTGACTGGTTACGTTTTTTTGTAGGCGAAACATCAAACTGCTCAGCTCGGAATTCAAAACGATGACGCCTATTTTGCCCGGTTCTCAACTAACGCTAAACTGGACAACATTGTTGCGGCTCATCGCGTGTTGATGATTGAGACGGAGCGTCTTCGGGCTGATAACGAGAAGCTTGCAAGGGAGAAAGAAAATCTCGTTCTGCTGAATAATAACTTGGAGTCTAATAAGGCTAATCTAATAAAATAGAAGGAAGACTTGGTTCAGCTGAACAAAAATTTGGAGGAGGTCACCCATCCCAAATTGAGAAAGGGAAAAAACAGGAGTTCGAAAACGGCTTCGCTCTTGGATACAAACAACGCACCCAGGAGTTTATCACCTATCTTGGACATAGTACTAGTCCCGACCACATCTTCGAACAGTAGTTTGTTCTCTTTTTTTTTCATAAAAACTGATTGATGATTTGTGCGAGTATGGGACTGACTATGTATCGATCAATATATAACGATCTCCTAGTCTTTTGTTGTACTTAAAAATTCATCTTACATAGCTTAATATATTAGTTCGTATCGACCATATCCTTGGGAGTGGAAAAGTCGCATAATACCAACTCTTTGCCAACTATAGAACGGTTCAACTTCTGTCCGTTAGATTATAATTCCCTCAACTATAAATACCAACTCTTTGCCAATGAAGAAACCCAATATAAGTGAAAATCATGTCTTCATGGGTAAGATATACTTCGTTTATTAAAACTAACTTATTCCTGTTGGGATTTCATGGGGTATGATTGTCATACAACAGTGCTGAATTTAAAATTTTTCATACACCCAAAATCACAGGATTATTCACTAGCTCATACGAATAGGTTGAATTAAATTTTGCAACAATTTACAAAATAAAAAGGGTGTAATTCGAAATTACCTCACCACAGGCAAGGTGGTGGTTTTTCTCTGATCTTCTTTCAGAACTGATGGATTTGGTTCGAGAGGAGCACCCCAAGTGTTGTGCCTCTAGCGGTATCCACACCAATTGAATTAAAGCAACCCCTTTGAATCCACAGGCTCAGAAATAGGATTCAAGGGTAATCAGACATGGAAGAACGAAGAAAACCAGATCTAGATTTAGATCTAGATCTGGAGGAAGAGAGGGGGCGGCCTCTCTCTTCCATTGGAGAGGGGGGGCGGCCACACCTCTTCTCCAAGAGGGGGGCGGCTATTAGGGTTAGCTTGGGGCTAGGGTTTTGGTCTTCTACTCCTTATTTATAGATAAGGAGTCTTGACCTAATGTGGCCTAGCCCAACTAGGGAACTTTAAAGCCCATTTGCTTATGGCCTTTATTTGTTTCCTAATGGACCTAGACAATTAATTAAACTCCTTTAATTAATTCAGCCGATTTAATTAATTAATCCAATTAATTAATTAACTCCTCTCTTATTAATTAACTCTTTAATTAATTAGATTTCCTCTTCAAGAATTAACACTTTAATTCTTTAGTTTTTTTATTTAACTCTTTAAATCAAACATTCCTTATTTGGTTTGTTGCAATCCAATTGTATTGTGTGTGACCCTCTAGGTTCACCATCAATTGGCCACGGGCGCACGACTTTCGTGATTTAATTTGCGAGCTTATAAATTGCTCCGATTAATTGAACACCTTCAATTAACCACTCAAGAATTAATCTTACAATTAATTCATGAGTACCCACACCTCATGGTCGATGTCTAGCCACAAGCCCATGAGGCCCAACTTCAAGTGAATTGATCTCAGTGAACCTCACCTCTTATAAGTGCCATGTACATACGGTCCCTCTATCGACTAATTTCCCCATCGAGACCTAGGGTGTGTGAATTGATCGGCACCTCTAATTATCTCGATAACTATACTTTCTAATTCAGTATAATAATTCCAGTGTGACTCCTAAATTTGGAAACCCCTTTCCAAATCCGTCACTGACCGTGGCCACGGGTTTCTCGGAATATATTATCTGAGAACGTATAGGAAATTCTCTCAACGCACTACGTTGAGTCGGTAGATCCCATATTAGTGCTAACCATTCGCGTACACGATCCTACGTACCCAAAGTAGTCGCACAATGATCAGGCTAAGTGATCGGCTCCTAAATTAAAGTACGCACTCACGTGCACCGAATTCGCCCTAGCACCTTAATTTAGCCTGATTTCGTCTTTAGGTTAATCTCAGTAAATTATTAAAGGAACAACTTTATACTCGGGGTTTGGTTAAAGTACTCAGGATGGCGCAATTTCAAGAATAATGTAAAACACGTAAGAATCAGTAAATAGGAGGCGAAACAAGTGTAGTATTATTGATAGGTTAAAATCTGGATCCATGATACAATGTAGAAATTAGTATTTATAATAATTGACTAATCCTAACGTGACTAGGAGTCCTATTAAGCCTAGGAATCCCGCTTAACTTAGGAGTACCGCATGGCCCAATAAATCTTCATGATTGGTCTTCAGGTCGCTCAGATATATTTGGACGGGTCGAGCCGATCTTGAGGTCTTCACAGGTCGGATCGATCTTGAACCTCCTCAAAAGGCATACTTCGTTATATGTGTAAAATAGCCCCCATCAGTACTCCCTCACTTCTCGAGCGTAATCGTAACTGTAGCTCGTAGAAGTAAATATAGTTGTCGCGATGGTCCTTTCACTGTTAATGAAATATGCCTCGTTAAAAACCTGGTTTGGAAAAACCCTTAACGGGATAAAAACCGAATAAGGGAAAAAGAGTGCATTTTCATTAGAACCTTCCAGGTAGAGACACGTAGTTTGGTAACGTGTGTCAGACAATCATAAAGTCTTTTCATAATTTGGCGGGAAGTTGAAGAGACGCAAAGGGGTTGATCCGTCTTTTCACCGCCTATATATATAGTCGAAATTAGCGGGATCTTTTTACTTTTTACCCCAGATATTTAGATCCTCTTGCAGTAAAAGTTTGAATCGATTTGGATTTTTCTTACTTCCTCGAGCATATTACTTCAAGAGCTAATGGCCTCGACTTCGCAAAATCCCCATTCCTCAATCCAAAATGAAAGAGAACAAGTATCACCTAACACCTCTAATCCTGAAGTCCTTTCTTCTGAAGAGGAAATAGCAGACGATGTTCTGGCAGAAGAAATCAGGGAATATGAAGAGAAAGAGGTTGATAGTTTGGTGGTTGAGATCGTTCCAGAGGAGGAAATGATGGACAGAGCATCCAAAAAATCCAAAACTGCCCAACCTCAAATTTCCGCTCCTGTCGAGTTTTTTCCTTCTCGATGGAAGGAGGTAGATCTACCCGCTTTGAAAAGAGAATACGGTCGTTATTTCCCCTCGGATTTTGAAATAATTATTCCTTCCCCCGAGGAGAGAGTCAATACTCCTCCCCCAAACTGTCGAGCTTTCTATACGTCTCATTTCGAACATGGGCTCCGTTTTCCCCTTTCTCCGATCCTTCGTCAATTTTTAGAGACTTTCTTTGTCTCTTTAACCCAACTTGTACCAAATGCAATAGCCTTTATGATGGCATTTTCTGTTTTGATGGTTGCAAGAGGCCTGCAGCCCTCATTTCGTAATTTTCTTCACTTTTTTCGACTTTCCATATCGACCTCCTCTAATAGAGGCTACTATTATGTTAGCCAAAGACCCGGTTTTTCCGTTCTTGAAAATGCCATTTCGAGCAACAATACGGAATGGAAGTCGAACTTCATTATTGTTAAGGCTCCGACCTTGCGTATCCTCGAGAACGGAGAAACTGAAGAATTCACTCATGACTGGGGATATAACCAATCTTGGGTGTACGGCGGTCGAAAGGTGACTGGTGAGATGGTCCCAGATGACCAATTTTCGTCTGATTTGATTGAGGAGATGAGATCAAATAAGTATCAGTCAGCTTATTTGATTGGAGAAATCTTCCTTCGCAAGGCTGGATTGAGCTCTTTGGGTTTTCCCATCCCATCGGACGATCGATCCCTAGGTAAGATTTTATTAATAATTATCTTATCCATAGAAAAGGATCTATAAGTTTGTCGTCTAGTAATGTTTATCGATCTTATATTGTAGCTTCCATGGTCGAGAGCTGCCGTTTTTCTGTAGTTGGAAAAACTACCCTTTCAAACTCGAAGAAGTCGTCGGGAAAAGTTCCAATCGAGCAGAGGTAATCCAGAAAAAGGAGAAGAGACCAATATCAGGATTTAGAAGACTTTGAAGAAGAGTCGTTCGAAAATGCAGATCCTATTCGAGTAGCTCCTCCCCCAACTGGCCAAACTTCAACAGAGCAACCTTCCACAAGCTCTCGTCCAGGCCGTGGTTTTCCACCTAAATATCTTAGGGATGAATTCGGAATTATAGGTTGCAAAACATGGTCAGAACGAAATCCTACTGGTCCTGATGCTAAAAGAAGGACTCAGTTTTTTGACAAAGAAGGCGAGTATTTCACTCACGTCGGAGATCTAAGTCGTAAGGCTTCTTTGGTAGACATGATCGAAAGCCACCTTCAAGGAAAACGAGCGGCTGGATATTCGGAAAGAGATTCATTGTTAACCGATGATAAGGAG
>JAYDYQ010002334.1:0-28321 GCA_034814905.1 Penstemon davidsonii | reverse complement strand
ACGGAGGTTGTGGAGTTTGTTCTAGTTGCGACTGCTGTGAGGGACCCATCAGAGTTTGCACCGGTGCCAGAGATATGAGAATGGTGAATGCAAGCAGAGTGTTCATCAGACGAGTGGATTCGATCAGCAGAGTGGAAGTGATCAGGAAGTTATTGCAACGGTAATAAATGCACCTGAAGTAATAAATGCTGTAAAGGAAGGGTATTAAAGACAAATGATTGAAGAAAAACCTCGGATCAGCAGAGTGCATTTAATGCGACTGACAGAAAGTATAGCAGAGTGTACAGTGCGAACAGTTGCAGAGAGCCGTTCCTGAAATTGGGGGACCAGTACTCGAGAAATCAGATTATGTCTCTCTTAAACGGGCAGAATTCAAATCTCAAGTATAAATAGTTCAAGATTCAAGAGTTAGAGACAAGCAACACATCTGAGAGAAAAGCATTCAAGCAAAATATTTTCTAAGTCTCAAACTCAAGAACAGAACACTTATCAGCTTAGTCATTTGTTGACAAAAGCCGAGTTGAAGAACAAAAGAATATACATCTTAGTGATTCTGAAAAGAGAAAAACTGTTGTGAGAAGTAGATATCCATCTTAGTGAGTGATATTACTTCAGAGGATAGGTTTTCTTAGTGATTTCCTATTACGCACTTGTGGCCATTTCATTTGTTGTTTTGCGCAAGCATTGTATACAGTTAACTTTGTGTTTTCTAGTATAACCCAAGATCTAAGTGAATTGGAAGAGTGGACTAAAGGATTTAAATCTATATAACCACTATAAAATTGCTTGTGTTTGATTTCGCATTTTTACTTGCATATTTTCAAAAGACTTCAAACTTTCAAGTAAATTGATTAAGAGATTTTAAAAGGAGTTTGTAAAAACTGGGGATAAAATCTTTTATGTTAAAGAAAACCAACTTGTGAAAAACACTCAAATATCCGCTGCCAACCAAGTTGTTTTAAACTCTGATCTTCTCAAAATCAGCTAAGTTATATCAGAAGAGTGGTCAACTCTGCTGTTCAAAGCTTTGTGCGCGATCAGCTTAGTAGTTTCTCGCCTTATTGATCAGCTTAGTCTGCTGACAGAAAAAGTTAAAGAATTTTAAGAAAAAGTTTTCAGAGGTCTATTCCCCCCCCCCCCCCCCCCTCTAGACCTCATCTGACCACTTGGTACCAACAAGTGGTATCAGAGCAGGTGGTTCATTTGAATCATTTGCCTGATCAACGAGCTTGATCCTAATTTTTTTTCAAAGGTTTGCAAAAGTTTTCAAAAGAGCATATTTTGAAAAATAAAAACTGTTTGAAAAATGGATTGTATCAGCCATGTTCCCCACATTGGCGGTATGAGCTTTGAGGACTGGAAAATTAAAATGGAAATTTTCCTTGCTGCTTATAATGATAATATGTATACGTGCATAACAAAAGGTCCTTTTAAGTTCACCAAGACCATTAAAGTAAATGAAGTAGAAACGGTGGTTGATAAAGAGCTTGAGGAGATGACAGCTGAGGAAATCAAGCTGAACAACCTCGACAAAGTTGGCAGATTCATCATGACCAGAGCCCTAGATAATGACAGGTTTGACAAAGTTAAACACTGCAAAACATCTAAGGAGATGTGGGACAAGGTTTGCGACATGAGCGAAGGAAATGATGCAATCAAGGAACACAACATGAGCATAGCTCTTGAAAAATTGGAAAACTTCAAGATGAAGTCCGGAGAAACCATTGATCAGATGGATACAAGGTTTACAAGGACTCTGAATGAAGTACTGAAGCTGGGAAAGACCTTCTCGGATAAAGAGATCACTGTTAAAGTTTTGAAGGCGCTACCTCCCAAATTCAACATGAAGATTACAGCCATGGAAGAATCAAAGGATCTGGGGAAGATCTCTCTCACAGAGTTGTTTTCTGTACTCAAGGCGTATGAGTATAAATTGCCAAAATGGGTATAGAAGAGACCTCAACTTCTAATCCCACAGCTGCACTGGTTGCTGCTGAAAAATTAAGAAGACCAGCAAGCAAAAGTAAAGAAATGGACTCATCTGATGAGACCATGCTGATCAACAAAAAGAAGTACACTGCTGGTGACGTCGCACTGTTGTTGAATGGATTCAAGAAGTTCTACAAGAGAAAAATGAAGAACAAATACAACAATGCTTCTAACCCTACCTCACATTCTCATGATAGTAAGGATAGCTTTAAATCCAAACTAATGTGCTATAACTATAGGAAATTGGGACATTTCATCAAGGACTGCCCATATCCTAAAGCTGAGAAGGATACTGAGGAGGAAAAGAAAATCAGAAAGGAAAAGAGATACAACAAAAGTAAAGTGCTGATGGCAGAAGCTGAAAAGATGGCTGTCTGATTCAGATTCAGAGACGTCTGATGACAACTCTACTAAAGATGAGCAACAGGCACTACTCTGTCTGATGGCCAAAGATTAAGAATCATCTGATGATGAGGTAACTCCTTCTGAAAATGAGCTATTTAATTCATTTGAGCAAATGATGTTAAATAACTCTAGTATTGTCACTGCATTTGAAAAGGTTAAGGAAGAGATGACTATGCTAAAAGAGCAAAATACTTTACTGAAACTTAAGGTTGAAAAACCACAAGAATCAGCTGAGTATAAAAAGCTTGAGCAAGAGAATGAATCTCTGAAAGCTGAGTGTGAAGTTTACAAAGGGAAAATCATGGAATTAGAATACATAATATCTACTCATGATAAGTCGTCTGTTGCATCAGTGAACACATCTAATGAACAGAGAACACCTTTAGTAACTGAAAGTTTAGAACTGAATAGAACTGAAATATTTATATCTGCTGATAATAGTAATGTTATCTTGTATGTTCAGACTGCTAAACCTGCTTCACAGGAAAAAGAGAAAAAGGAGAATAAAACTCCTAAGGCTAAAAAGGGTAAAGAGCCTAAGACTGAAAAACAGACTGGTAAAACTAAACAGCAGAGTCCTAAGAAGTCTGCTGATAAGAGTAAAACCAATCAGACTAGTAAATCTAAGTCGTCTGTTAATGAGCAAGCTAAGAGCAAACCAAAGAAGCATAAGAATTATAAATATGAAAATGCTTGGTATGGAAATGAGTCATCATATTATGTGCAACCTGCATATCCACCATTATATCATACACCTCAATTTCCATCTTACTATGCTGCATACCCTGTTCATCATCCAATGCATGCTTACCCTGCTTATCATGCATCATACCCTACTTATGAGCCATACTCACATCATAATGATTATAACAATAACATGCCTACTGAAAATTATGATGATACCAGAGTACCTCATGCTCCTGCAAAAACTCCAAAGCCTAAGAAGCCTAAGACTTCGAAATCTTGGGTTGTCAAAGGTGATACTAATCCGCCAGGACCCTCTCAATAAAGGGTACCTAAAATAATTTTATTTTGTTTTGTAGGTTAGGATTAGGAGTAGGAGTAAAGTAGAGAAGAAATGGTACTTGGACAGTGGATGTTCAAGGCACATGTGTGGAGACATACATGAACTGACTAATGCTGCTGCCATAGACGGTCCAAAAGTTATATTTGGAGACAGCAAAGAAGGCAAGATTGTGGCGTGTAGAAAGCTTATCAAAGGCAACATAGAGATATCTGACGTTTCTTATGTTAAAGGCCTCAAGTACAATCTGCTGAGTATAAGTTAATTTTGTGACGAGGGATTCTCTGTTATCTTCTCATCAGATAAGTGCTATGTAGAGCAAGTTGGAACCAAGAAGGTGATATTATCTGGAAGAAGACAAGGGAATATCTATATAGTCGACTGGAATTCTGTGGACATGAATTCTAATGTTTGTTTGGTAGCCTCTACACCAAGTGAAATCAGGTGGTTTTGGTACAAAAGAATGAATCATTTGAATTTCAAGACCATCAACAGATTAATCAAGAACAATTTGGTAGAAGGAATTCCAAAGACAGTCATGAGCAAAGATAAGCTCTGTGACGCTTGTCAGAAGGGTAAACAAGTAAAATCTACTTTCAAAAGCAAGAAGCACCAATCTTCAATCAGAATTTTGGAGGTACTACATATGGACTTGTTTGGACCCATTGATCCTGTTGGATGAAGATGAAGATAGAGACTTAAAAGTGAAGGGTTTTGATGATTTCCAAAACATCATCATCAGTTAAGTAATGAAAACTTAGTCAATCCCTTAGAAGATTTTTGACCAAGGAAGAAACCAAATCAGAAGGGTCAAATCTTATGGTCCAGAAGACTACTGATCTGTTGCTGAAGAATGGAATCAGACTGGTGGATTTTCAGTAGACTCAAATCAGATGAGTTCGATTTGGATCAGCAGAGTGTTCATCAAACGAGTGGATTCGATCAGCAGAGTGGAAGTGATTGGAAGTTATTACAACGGTAATAAAGGCACCTGAGGTAATAAATGTTGTCTAGGAAGGGTATTGAAGACAAATGATTAAAGAGAAACCTCGGATCAGCAGAGTACATTAAATGCAACAGACAGAAAGTACAGCAAAGTGTACAGTGCTCAGTCGCAGGTAGCCGTTTCTGAAAACAGGACCAGTACTCGAGGATTTGGACACCTGTCGAGCTCTCAACGGGCAAATTTTCAAACCTCAAGTATAAATAGTTCAAGTTCAAGAGTTAGTGAAGAATCTGAAGAAGAAGCAACACAACTGAGAGAAAATTTCGAAGCAAAATTCTTCTAAGTCTCAAACTCAAGAACAGAACACTCATCAGCCTAGTTATCTGTTGACGAAAGCAGAAAAGAGAGATAAAAGAAATACACATAAATCTGAGTGATTTTGTAGGAGAAGTGTTGTGAGAAGTAGATATCCATCTTAGTGAGTGATATTACTTCAGAGGATAGGTTTTCTTTGTGATTTCCTATTGCGCACTTGTGGCCATTTCATTTGTTGTTTGGCGCAAGCATTGTATATTGTAATATGTGTGATTATAGTATAACCCAAGATCTTAGTGACTTGGAAGAGTGGACTAAAGGATTTTTATCCATATAACCACTATAAAAATTATGGTGTTTATACTTGCATTATTTTCTTGCATATTTTCAATAAGCATACTAAACACTTAAGTTAACTGTTGAAAAAATTTTAAAGGTAGTTTGCAAAAACTGGGGATAAAACCTTTTCTATGTTAAGAAAATTTACTTGTGAAAAACACTTATAAAATCCGCTGCAAGTAATCTGCTTAAAACTCTGATTTTATCAAAATCAGCTAAGTCATATCAGAAGAGTGGTCTACTCTGCTGTTCAAAGCTTTGTGCGCGATCAGCTTAGTCAACTTACTAATCTTGATCAGCTTAGTCTGCTCATAGAAAAAGTTGGAAAAATTTTAAGTTAAAATTTTCAGAGGTCTATTCCCCCCCCCCCCCCCCCTCTAGACCTCATCTGACCACTTGGGACCAACAAGTGGTATCAGAGCAAGTGGTTCATCTGAATCATTTGCCTGATCAACGAGCTTGATCCTAGAGTGTTTTTCAAAGGTTTTCAAATTTTTTCAAAAGAGCATCTTTTTGAAAAGAATAACTTTTTGAACAAATGGATTGTATCAGCCATGTTCCCCACATTGGCGGTATGAGTTTTGAGGACTGGAAAATACGCATGGAAATTTTCCTTGCTGCTTATAATGATAATATGTACAGGTGCATAACCAAAGGTCCGATAAAAATCACCAAAACAATCAAGGTTGATGGTGAAGACGTAGTAGTCGAAAAACAACCTGAAGAGATGACAGCTGAGGAATCTAAGCTGAGCAATCTTGATAATGTTGGAATATTCATCATGACTAAAGCCCTCGATAATGACAGATTTGATAAAGTCAAACACTGCAAAACATCAAAGGAGATGTGGGACAAAGTTCGTGATATGAGTGAAGGGAATGATGCCATAAAAGAACACAACTTAAGCATAGCCCTGGAGAGGTTGGAAAGCTTCAAGATGAAGCCTGGAGAAACCATTGATCAGATGGATTCAAGGTTTACAAAGGCGTTAAACAATGTGTTATAGTTGGGAAAGACCTTTACTGATAAGGAGATCACTGTTAAAGTACTAAAGGCGCTACCTCCCAAGTTCAACATGAAGATTACAGCAATGGAAGAATCAAGGGATCTGGGGAAGATCTCTCTGACTGAGCTATTTTCGGTACACAAGGCATATGAGTTTAAACTGCCAAGAATGGGTATAGAAGAAACCTCAACTTCTAGCCCCACTGCTGCCCTAGTTGCTGCAGAAAGATCAAGAAGATCAGCCGGAAAAGTAAAGGAAGTGGACTCATCTGATGAGACCATGCTGCTCAACAAAAAGGAGGATACTGCTGGCGATGTTGCGTTGTTACTAAATGGGTTTAAAAAGTTCTACAAAAGAAAAATGAAGAACAAATATAACAATGCTTTTACTTCTAAACCTACCTCTTATTCTCATGACAGTAAGGATGATTTTAAATCCAAACTAATGTGTTATAACTGCAAGAAATTGGGACACTTCAAGGACTGCCCATATCCTAAAGCTGAGAAGTATACTGAGGAGGAAAAGAAAGCAAGGAGAGAAAAGAGACACCAGAAGGGCAAAGTATTGTTGGCTGAAGCTGAAAAGATAGCAGCCATCTACTCATCTAACTCAGAATCGGGAACATCAGAGGAGGAATCTGCTGATGAAGATACACCCGCACTGCTCTGTCTCATGGCCAAAGAATCAGAAGATTCTGACAATAAGGTAACTCTCACTGAGGATGAATATGAGCTATTTAGCTCATTTGAGCAAATGATGAAAAACAACATGAACGTTGTTAATGAATTTGCTAAGCTTAAGGAAGAGATGACTATGCTGAAAAAGCAAAATGCTCTACTGAAACTTAATGGTGGAAAACCAGAAGAATCAGCTGAGTATAAAAAGCTTTCGCATGAGTATGGATCTCTGAAAGCTGAATGTGAAGTTTATAAGGGTAAAATCATGGAACTTGATAAAGTCATAGAGTCTCATGATAAGTCTTCTGTTGCATTAGATAACACGCTTAGTAAACAGAAACAACCTTTAGAACAGGAAAAGATAGAACTGAATCATACTGAAAAATTCATATATGTTGACAATAGTAAGGTCATCTAGTATGTTCAGACTACTAAACCTGCTTCACCTGAGAAAGAATTAAAGGAGAATAAAGCTCCTAAGGCTAAAAAGAGCAAAGAGCCTAAGATAGAAAAACAGACTGGTAAAGCTAAACAGCAGAGTCCTAGGAAGTCTGCTGATAACAGTAAAACCAATCAGACTAGTAATAACACTAAGTCGTCTGTTAATGAGCAAGCAAAAAATAAACCAAAGAAGCATAAAAATAAGAAAAATCAAAATGCTTGGTATGGAAATGAGCCATCATATTATGTGCAACCTGCTGCATATCCATCATTATATCATGCACCTCAGCTTCCACCTTACTATGCTACATATCCTGCTCATCCAATGCATGCATACCCTGCTTATCATGCACCCTACCCTGCTTATGAGCATTATCCACATCATAATGATTATCAACATAATATGCCTGCTGATTATGATGAAGAAAAAGTTGCTCATGCTCCTGCTAAAACTCAAAAGCCTAAGAAGCCTAAGACTTCAACATCTTGGGTTGTCAAAGGTGAAACTAATCCTCAGGACCCGCTCAATAAAGGGTACCTAAAACAATTTTGTTTTGTTTTGTAGGTTAGGATTAGGAGTAGGAGTAAAGTAGTGAAGAAATGGTACTTGGACTGTGGATGTTCAAGGCACATGTGTGGAGACATACATGAACTGACTGATGTTGCTGCCATAGACGGTCCAAATGTTACTTTTGGAGACAACAAAGAAGGCAAGATTGTCGCGGTTGGAAAGCTTATCAAAGGAAACATTGAGATATCTGACGTCTCATATGTTAAAGGCCTGAAGTACAATCTGTTGAGCATAAGTCAATTTTGTGACAAGGGATTCTCAATCATCTTTTCATCAGATAGGTGCTATGTTGAACAAATTGGAACAAAGAAGGTTATCTTATCTGGAAGAAGACAAGGGAATATCTACATAGTCGACTGGAATTCAGTGGACAAGAATTCTAATGTTTGTTTGGTGGCCTCTACACCAAGTGAAATCAGTTGGCTCTGGCACAAAAGAATGAATCATTTGAATTTCAAGACCATCAACAGATTAATAAAGAATGATTTGGAAGAAGGAATTCCAAAGACAGTCATGAGCAAAGATAAGCTCTGTGACGCCTGTCAGAAGGGTAAACAAGTGAAATCATCTTTCAAAAGCAAGAAGCACCAATCGTCAACCAGAATTTTGGAGCTACTACGTATGGATTTGTTTGGCCCTATTGATCCTATCAGCAATGGTGGAAAGAAGTACTTCCTAGCTGTTGTGGATGATTATTCAAGATTTACTTGGGTGATATTCATGAAGAAGAAAAGTGAAACCAAGGAACATCTTACCAATCTGATGGAACTGATCCAGAATGAAAAGAGTCAAAGAATATTGAAGATCAGATCAGATAGAGGGACTGAATTTAAAAACTCTACTGTTGAAGAGTATTGTAACACCAGAAGAATCAGCCATGAATACTCTGCTGCCAGAACACCTCAACAAAATGGAGTTGCTGAAAGGAGAAACATAACTCTAAAAGAAGCTACCAGGACAATGATAGCTGAAGCAAAACTGCCCCAAAGATTCTGGGCAGAAGCCACAAATACAGCATGCTACACCCAGAACAGGTGCATGATCAACAAGAGTCAAAATAAAACACCTTATGAACTGTGGAACAACAGGAAACCCAATATTCATTATCTTAGAATATTTGGTTGTAAATGTTTTGTTTTGAATAATGGGAAAAATCACCTCACTGCTTTTGCAGAAAAGGCTGATGAAGCTGTTTTTGTAGGTTACTCTACTGTTAGTAAAGCTTACAGAGTCTTTAACAAAAGAACTTTACTTGTAGAAGAATCTATTCATGTAGTATTTGATGAACCAAACCAATCTTCTGAAAAGAATCAAAGTGCTAATTCAGATCTGTCTACTGATTTTCAAAAATTGAGTGTTGAAAGAAAAGAAGAATATGTTCCCATCATACTACCTGATATCAACTCAGCTGCTAACTCAAGTGATGTTCAAAATCAGTCTGCTGATTGTCTAACAGACGAGTTGCAAACAGCTGACAGACCAGAGACTGTTCAACAGACTGCAAATGTTCAACAGACTACTACTGAGACTCCAACAGTAGTGTTGCAAGATCAATCAAGAGGACAACACCCATATTTGCAACCTGATCTTAGATGGCTTAGAGATCACCCACATGATCTAGTGATAGGTGATCCACTGGATAGATTAAAAACTAGAAGAGCTGCTGCAAATGAAGCAATGTTTGTCAGCTTCCTATCCCAAGTTTAGCCTAAACAAATTGAAGAAGCTCTTAGTGATTCTCACCGGATTGAAGCTATGCAAGAAGAGTTGAACCAATTTGAAAGGAATGAAGTCTGGTACTTAGTTCCTAGACCAAATCATCAAAGAGTCATTGGCACTAAGTGGGTTCAGAAATAAGATGAATGAAGATGGTATTGTTACTAGAAACAAAGCAAGACTAGTTGCCAAGGGTTACTGCCAAGAAGAAGGCATTGACTTTGATGAGACATTTGCACCAGTAGCAAGGCTTGAAGCAATCAGACTGTTCCTAGCTTATGTTGCTCACAAGAACTTCACTGTCTATCAGATGGATGTGAAGTCTGCTTTTCTCAATGGAGAATTGCAAGAAGAAGTTTATGTTGAACAACCTTCTGGATTTGAAGTCTATCAAGAAGGAGAAAAAGTATATCGTTTGAAGAAAGTCCTCTATGGACTGAAACAGGCTCCAAGAGCATGGTATGATACTTTATCTGATTTTCTTTTAATTAAAGGATTTCGAAAAGGTAAAGTAGACAAGACCTTGTTTACTATTGAATTGGATAATCATATATTGTTAGTTCAAATATATGTGGACGATATTATTTTTGGTTCAACTAACAAACAGATGTGTGAAAAGTTCTCTAAGCTGATGCAGAACAAGTTTGAAATGAGCATGATTGGAGAACCAAATTACTTTCTTGGATTACAAGTTAAACAACTACCTGATGGTATTTTTATTAATCAAGCAAAGTACACAAAAGATCTGTTCAAGAAATTTGGTATGGAAACTAGCTCATCTGTTAGTGTTCCTATGTCTACTGGACTTCGTCTGGATAAAGATGAAGATGGCAAATCAGTTGACATCACCAAGTACATAGGCATAATAGGGTCACTGTTATATTTAACAGCTAGCAAACCTGATATTATGTATTCTGTTGGGGTTTGTGCGAGATATCAATCAAATCCTAAAGAATCTCATCTCTTAGCTGCCAAGAGGATTCTCAAATACCTTAAAGGCACTCAAGAATTGGGATTGTGGTACCCTAGAGAATCAGGATTTGAACTCATTGGTTATTCAGATTCTGACCTTGCTGGATGCAAAACTGATAGGAAAAGTACTACAGGTACTTGTCAATTTTTGGAAATTCGTCTGATCTCATGGATGAGTAAGAAGCAAACTTCAGTATCTATCTCTACTGCTGAAGCTGAGTACATTGCTGCTGGAGCATGTTGTGCACAAATACTTTGGTTGAAGCATCAACTAGAAGACTACAATATCAAGATCAATGGAATCCCAATCTACTGTGATAATACAAGTGCAATCTCACTTACTCAGAATACTACAAGTCATTCAAGGACGAAGCATATTGAGATCAAACATCACTTCATCAGAGATCATGTGGAGAAAGGAAATGTCATTATTGAGTATGTTCATACAGACAATCAGATTGCTGACATCTTCACAAAACCACTAAGTGATGCAAGGTTTTCTACTCTAAGAGCAGAACTAGGTCTACTTAATTTGGATTCATAAGCTGAGGGGGAACTTATCAGAAGACTAAAGTTCATCAGCTTACCAATCCGTTATCATCTTCAAGATTAACTCTCAACAGACTAGTTGACTGATGGATTCTTGAACTCAGGGGGAACGTGTAAGACTAGCGGTACTCTTGATTAAAGATGAAATTTGTTAATGACAGTTAGTTGAAGTTATGTGTTTAGAAGATTTGTTCTTAATTCTTGAAGACTGAAGATTTATCTTGCTGGATTGACAAACATCAAAGGAAGATCAGTAGATATTGGTTTTCACTAGTGATATATTGTATCAGACAAGTCATCTGCCAGATAAGTATTATTTTACTCATCTGTTTACTTATGTCAATTTATAACTGTGTTGTATTAAAAACGTAATATCAGAAACACGCTTTTATAAATAAAAGACTAGTGGCGTGTCACATTCCCACCTAGTCTGACATAATTAATAAATTTTGAATTCCGCGTATATCGCTCACACGATCTACTTTATCAGTAACTGATCTAACGGTTGGCTTGAATCACGGAAACCGACATCAATCCGACCTTTATAAATCCAGATCTGATCAGTTGACAGATCTTTTACGCACCTTCAAAATTTCCTAAGTACACAAGACCATTTTTGCATTCATATTACCTGCAAATTTCTCTCGTTTTCTTTCTAATCTTTTTCAGAAAAACAATGACTTCCAAGGACGCAAACGCTGAGGGTAGATTCTTGAACTACCAGACATATTACGCAACAGGAACTCATCTTATGAAAGAGATTTTGGAAAAATTCCAAACTGCTTCGCTGGTAAACTTCATGGAAGCTCATGAAGACATGGTGTTTACACCAGAAGTTTTAGAGTTTTACAAGTCTGAAGGGAAACCAGATTATGAAAATCTGGAAATCAAAGCCAAGGTTGGGGAAAAAGACATTTGTTTAACTCCCAAAGTGTTGAATGAAAAGTATGGTATATCGATAGAAGGTTCAACTGAACTTTCCACTTTGGCTGAGCCGTTGGAGGCTGACTTCTGGAAGATAGCTGCGAAGTCAAATGAAATCCTCTCTGGAAATATAAAGAAGCCCCAGCTGAAGGATGAATTCCAAAGGATGGCAGACCTTCTTGCCAAGATTGTGGAGAATTGCACTTTCTCCCTTGACAGTGTACCTATGAAGAGGTTTCACACAATGATTGCGGTTTAATACGGGCTGAAAGTAAACTGGGCAAGTTATGTTTGGTACATTCTTGCTGATCACAAGGAGCGTGGTCAAACACTTCACAGAATATTTCTCAGTCATCTACTGATGAGTCTGGGATGTTCTATGTCAAACGGCAAGGAAATTCACAAGGCCAAGGAACTAAAAATCTATGAAGCCGTAAAGGCTGTCAGACCAAAAGAGCCTGCTGCCGTGCCAGAAAAGAGGCAATCTAAACGGAAGGCTACTGAGCCTAAGGAGCCTGCTGGTAAAACAAAAAAGAGCAAGGCTACAGTTTCAAGCACTGCTGATCAAACAACTTCTACTGCTGTTCAAGCTAGATCAGTTGACCCTGCTGTCAATATTATAGATGAAACTGTAAAGGAGATTGAGCAAATGGCCTATGACATCTTTCCTGAAAGAACTCATTCAGTTGAAGTACCAGCTGAAAACGTTGCTAAGAGAACAAGAAGTGCACTAAAAGACACTGTTGCATCTGCTACTGTTCCTCATACAAAGGCAACTGCTAGAAAGAAACTGGTTCTAAGAGATCAAGATGCTAACATTGCTGAAATTGTTAGAGAAGTAACTTAGACTGCTGAAAGACCAGTTATTTTAGCCAAGGAGTCTGATCATCCGACAGCTGAGGCATCAACACCTCAACCTGATCAGATTACTAATCAAGCAGTTCAGTCTGCTGTTCCAACAGTTGAGGCACCAGTTGTTGAAACTAAAGCTGCCAGAAGGAAGAGAACTGGTAAAGCTAAGGTGTCTGCCTATCACAAGAACAAAAGAGAAGAGGCAGAACAGAAGAAAAGGGATGAAGCTGAACTTCAACGGGTTCTTGAAGCCACCAAAGTTGAAGCTGAAGTCAAAAATATGACTGAAGATGAACTAGCTGCCAAGGAGGAAGTAGATCTAGCAAAGGCCCTTGAAGAAAGCAAAAATGATGCCCATGGTCCAAGGAGGACTGGTGGGATAGTGATTGGCAAATCACTGGAGGGAAAGTTTTTGCTAGCAAGAGCTCAGCCAATCAAAAGAAAGATGAAGGAAGTGAAAAGGGCACTTGAAGTTGTCAAGAGTGACCCCAACACTTTTTCAAAGTTTGAAGCTGAATTGGAAAAGTACAACTCCCTTATCCAATCAAAAACTGTGTTCCTAGCCGAAAAGATAAGATACAATAAATGGAGGAACTACAGGTTAAAGAAATCATGCGAAGAATTCAGAGCCTGGAAGGAGGCTGCTGCTGAAGAAAGATGGATTATGAATTGGTTTCAAACCAATAATATCCAACAGGCCTTAGATACTGATTTCTTCCATGACAGAGCACATGAGTATGCCAAACTCATTGTGACTCAGAAGGCAACTGCTCTCAAGGAATCATTGCCCAACAAACCTGGTCCAACTGATGACCTTTTTGAGAAAGCAATCAAGGTTGCAGTGTATGTCACCTTGGAAAATTGGGTTGAAAGATCAGTCTACTTCAAAGAAACATCAAGTGATTTGCCCAGTTTACCAAGTCTGCAACAAATAGCCTTTGGTTCTGCAATCAGTTCTTATCAAGAGCAAATAGCCAACCTCAGACAACGTCTCCCTTTGTGCCTGCTGATTTTATACGTCAGAAGACTGTTGTATCTGTTGATGGTTCTGATTTTGTTCATGTGACAGATAAGCCAGTTGATAAAGAATCAACTGAAGAACAGAAGATAGCTGAGCCAAATGCTGAAACTAATACAAAGCTGTTAACTGCTGCACCTTCCATTCCAGCTGAATCTGCCCAACCTTCAATCATGGACTCAATAAAGGTCTTGATTGAAAATTCAATGAAGGAAATGGAAGAGAAGAACAAAGAGTTGTTGTGCAAGTTTGAAGAAACAGCTGCTAAACTTGTTCAAAGTACTGTGGAAAGTCTTCCATAACCAGCTGACCATTCCATGCTACTAAAGGAGGGAATTGTTGCATTGACTCGTCAGGTTGAAGACGTCAAGATGGATGTAAATCAGATTCATGCAACTCTTCAAAGACATGAAATGGATTGGAACAAAGTTGGTCAAGCACTTCAAGAGGCAACTGAAGCAGAGGCTGAGAAATCTGCTTATCTGTTTCAGAATTTCACTGAAGAAGCTGCTCAGGTTACTTCAGAAGTGGCCACCTTACAAGCAAATGTGGATTATCTGAATGACCAGACTGCTGCCTTGAAGAGTAATCAGACTCAACAAAATCTTCGACTTCAAACTGTGGATCAAAACATCAAGCTGCTATGCAATGCTGTCAACATTACTCCTGTTCCAGTTGAACAACTCAACCCTGCTGATGATGACAAAAAGGGGGAAGATGAGTCAACTAAAAAGAGTGTTGCCACTGCAACTGTTCAAGTACCAGAACAAGAAACTGCTGCTGAAAAGCCTGCTGAAGATAAAGTACTTGAAGAGAAAGATGATGATGAAGAAGCTGTTGAAGAAGAGCCCAAGGACGTAGCAAAATCTGATAAAGAGATGGCTGCTTCCAAAGACTCTGCTGAAGAACATCTTAATCCATACGTAAAGTACAAACGAATTGAGGACATAAGAGCAAGATTTGAAGCTGATGAAAGAAGAGAAAAACTAAAGAATCTTGCAGATGCCTTCTCAAGTGGTGAAGAAGAAGATGAAGATGTTGAAGAAAAAGAAGAGGAAGATGATGAAGAAGCTGAAGACTAGACTAGACTTTCTAGACTGGGCTTTTAAATTGAAAATTTGTATATCAGCTCACTTCATTGTATTTTACTTTAAGTTCTTTCTTTGTTAACTTGTACTGTAATACTTATTGAAAATCTATAAAAGTCAAGTTTTTCCAACACACTATCTATCTCAGAAATTTTTGAGGACTTAACTTTAGTTTTAGGTACAGGTACTTAGCTGAAGTTTTGTCATCATCAAAAAGGGGGAAATTGTTGGATGAAGATGAAGATAGAGACTTAAAAGTGAAGGGAGGTTTTGATGATTTCCAAAACATCATCATCAGCTAAGTAATGAAAACTTAGTCAATCCCTTAGAAGATTTTTGACCAAGGATGAAGCCAAATCAGAAGGGTCAAATCTTATGGTCCAGAAGAATACTGATCTGTTGCTGAAGAATGGAATCAGACTGGTGGATTTTTAGCAGACTCAAATCAGATGAGATCGATTTGGATCATCAGAGTGTTCATCAGATGAATGGATTCGATCAGCAGAGTGGAAGTGATCAGAAGTTATTACAACGATAATAAATGCACCTGAGGTAATAAATGATGTCTAGGAAGGGTATTAAAGACAAATGATTAAAGAGAAACCTCGGATCAGCAGAGTGCATTAAATGCAACTGAAAGAAAGTACAGCAGAGTGTACAGTGCTCAGTCGCAGGTAGCCGTTTCTGAAAACATGACCAGTACTCAAGGATTTGGACACCTGTCGATCTCTCAACGGGCAGATTTTCAAACCTCAAGTATAAATAGTTCAAGTTCAAGAGTTAGTGAAGAATCTGAAGAAGAAGCAACACAACTGAGAGAAAATTTCGAAGCAAAATTCTTCTAAGTCTCAAACTCAAGAACAGAACACTCATCAGCCTAGTCATCTGTTGACGAAAGCAGAAAAGAGAGATAAAAGAAATACACATAAATCTGAGTGATTTTGTAAGAGAAGTGTTGTGAGAAGTAGATATCCATCTTAGTGAGTGATATTACTTCAGAGGATAGGTTTTCTTTGTGATTTCCTATTGCGCACTTGTGGCCATTTCATTTGTTGTTTGGCGCAAGCATTGTATATTGTAATATGTGTGATTATAGTATAACCCAAGATCTTAGTGACTTGGAAGAGTGGACTAAAGGATTTTTATCCATATAAGCACTATAAAAATTCTGGTGTTTATACTTGCATTATTTTCTTGCATATTTTCAAAAAGCATACTAAATACTTAAGTTAACTGTTGAAAAGATTTTAAAGGTAGTTTGCAAAAACTGGGGATAAAACCTTTTCTAAGTTAAGAAAATTTACTTGTGAAAAACATTTATAAAATCCGCTGCAAGTAATCTGCTTAAAACTCTGATTTTATCAAAATCAACTAAGTCATATCAGAAGAGTGGTCTACTCTGCTGTTCAAAGCTTTGTGCGCGATCAGCTTAGTCAACTTACTAATCTTGATCAGCTTAGTCTGCTCATAGAAAAAGTTGGAAAAAATCTAAGTTAAAATTTTCAGAGGTCTATTGCAACGGTAATAAATGCACCTGAAGTAATAAATGCTGTAAGGGAAGGGTATTAAAGACAAATGATTGAAGAAAAACCTCGGATCAGCAGAGTGCATTTAATGCGACTGACAGAAAGTACAGCAGAGTGTACAGTGCGAACAGTTGCAGAGAGCCGTTCCTGAAATTGGGGGACCAGTACTCGAGAAATCAGATTCTATCTCTCTTCAACGGGCAGAATTCAAATCTCAAGTATAAATAGTTCAAGATTCAAGAGTTAGAGACAAGCAACACATCTGAGAGAAAAGCATTCAAGCAAAATATTTTCTAAGTCTCAAACTCAAGAACAGAACACTTATCAGCTTAGTCATTTGTTGACAAAAGCCGAGTTGAAGAACAAAAGAATATACATCTTAGTGATTCTGAAAAGAGAAAAAGTGTTGTGAAAAGTAGATATCCATCTTAGTGAGTGATATTACTTCAGAGAATAGGTCTTCTTAGTGATTTCCTATTACGCACTTGTGGCCATTTCATTTGTTGTTTGGCGCAAGCATTGTATACAGTTAACTTTGTGTTTTCTAGTATAACCCAAGATCTAAGTGACTTGGAAGAGTGGACTAAAGGATTTAAATCCATATAACCACTATAAAAATTGCTTGTGTTTGATTTCGCATTTTTACTTGCATATTTTCAAAAGACTTCAAACTTTCAAGTAAATTGATTAAGAGATTTTAAAAGGAGTTTGTAAAAACTGGGGATAAAATCTTTTATGTTAAAGAAAACCAACTTGTGAAAAACACTCAAATATCCGCTGCCAACCAAGTTGTTTTAAAACTCTGATTTTCTCAAAATCAGCTAAGTTATATCAGAAGAGTGGTCAACTCTGCTGTTCAAAGCTTTGTGCGCGATCGGCTTAATAGTTTCTCGACATATTGATCAGCCTAGTCTGCTGACAGAGAAAGTTAGAGAATTTTAAGAAAAAGTTTTCAGAAGTCTATTCACCCCCCCCCCCCCTCTAGACCTCATATGACCACTTGGGACCAACAAAATTAATCAAAAAAATAAGACCATCACAACTTCAAATGATGAAAATTACATGAAACAATTACAAAATATAGAATATAAATGATGATCAACTTTTTAAAAAGTTTTGCAACACACTTATATCAAGAAGCTAATCATGACAACAATGCAAAATGGTGTTAACTTTATGCATGGTTGTTAGAGGCATAAGGCGAGGCGACAAGGCTTCGCCTGGCTACGAGGCGAGGCGATGTGCAAAGCGACGGCTTTTTTGACATAAAACATATGTGTACATATTTTTTAGTAATAATATAGATTAAGATAAATTGCGTACATTAATAGATTATTTTAATATATATTAATATATTTAAGAAAATAAATGTAGGAAAATAAAAAAATTAGTAGTTATTAATGTAATTAAGTTGTAATATCTAGTTGAATAAGATGCATACATTTATGAATTTAAAAAATAAAATTTATTAACTACTTATGTAAATAAATAATCGTATTAAATAGTGTCAAACAATAAAGAAATTATCAAGTAAAAATTTAAAATATGCATTATTATTAAAAACACAACATAAAAAGAAAGAGGCTAACATTTTAAAAGGTAAACTATGTATAAGTGACTAAAGCAAAAGTAAATTGGTCAAAGAAAAGTGGTGGGCCCATGCCTCCACTTTAAATAATAAAATTAGAAAAATTCATAAAATAGAAAAGGGTAAAAAGTAGGTAGAAAGAAGACGAGTGTGACGGTGTGACCTAATTCATCTGTAAATCTTCCACAGCCGCAGTCAACATTCATTTTTTTTAAATAAATTTTCCAAACCCAAGTTTCCGTAAAGCGCCGCCATGGATCTCTCTATGGCGTTGCTTCAACTACCGAGGTGACACCATGGAGGCACTTTTGGGACAACAACAAGGCGATAAGTGCTCGCATCTCCTGGCGGATATGCGATCATCTTGCACGCCTTTCACAACTATGACCTTATGATCAATACATATCAAATTTCTAAAGATCTATACCACACCAGTAAATTCTTTCTACTCGCAAGCAAGAAATTAGTGAATCACGAAATTATAAAATGTTCATGATCGAAGAAAAGAAAGTGAATCAATTCAAACTAATCCAATTAATTGCTTAACCAAATTCTCTTAAATCCTATACATATCAGGACGTACATTTGTAAGGGAAATCAAGACAAACAATTAAATGGAGAATGTGATAGAGAAAAGATTGGAAATATTACCCAAAAAAGACGAGGAATTTTCTTAAGATAATTTGCCAAAATGGAAGTCCGGGATTATCTATAGTAGAGACCTCCCATTTTTCGTTGTTATATATATCGTGATTTCTAGGGTGTGTGAATAGCAAATGGCGGTTAGTTTCCATGAAAGCTCAGTAAGAAGTTTTGGTAATCTGAAAATAGGATTGACGTTCAAAAACATTTGTGGAGCGCCAATTGACCATTAGACTCTATTTATTCTTAATTGAATTAGTGAAAACCCTCATGCAATGAAAATGAAGAAAAAAAGGAATCACTATATTTTTTATTTAAAGAAACGGTATTACATCATTATATCATCCGTTTATCAATCTCAAACCAATTAAAGCACTATCAAAGTACAAAGATTAATAAACTACGAATAGAAGTATTAAACTAAAGAAACACCCACATTAGTAGGAGTCGAACCCAAGAACTCTTCACCTCTAGGTCTTGGAGCCTCAAATTTTGCCACTAGGTTGCGGCCTCATAGCCAAAGGAAATTCTAGTATTGGAATTGCAATTAACGATGTGATTCACTTTTGGTTCATAGAATAAAAAATAAAATGTATTTATGCATTCTTAGTTCACATTCTTTGCAAGTCCAAGCTTGTTTTTGTACTATTCTAACTTAATAACTCTCATAAAGTCTTATGAGTTTGTTAACATTATCTAAGTATATTGTACTATAATGTGTACACGTCCCAATAGTAATGCATGCCAGGGTGAAAACATATTGTGGCATTTCTTCACTTTAGCCTCTTATGTTTGCTTTTTGTATAGTTTTTTTATAATGCTATCATTGTGCCATTTAAGAAATTAAGAAGTGTTCTTATTGAATTTTTTTCTTACAATACGATGCCCAAAAATATTATAAATATAGGTATTAACAGAAAAATTGAACTTATCACACAATTATATATGTAGAAATATTATTATAACTATAAATTATTATACATAGCTTTATTTTCATTATAATTCTTTTTATATTTTATCAAAAACTATAAAAGCTTAATATATCTGTATAAATTACAAACATATTTAGATTTCAATCTCCTAATTTTACTAAAATAGGTTTAATTATTTAATATAAAGTATTCAAAATCCAAATACACACAATATGACCTCAAATTTGTTGTCAAATGTGTAACATCTTTTGTCCCATTCTTAGGATCTTGCATTTTGATTGAAATTGTATTATGTTAAGTCTTTTTACCTCTAAATTCTCCTAATCTAACTATTTTTCTTGAGTTTCTTTTGCTTTTTAAAATCACATAGTGGTATTTTAGTCCGCACGAAAAAGTTAAGAAATATTCATGTTTTAATAGTAGTAGAGATTAGCGCAAATAATTAGAGTAGCACAACGCAAATAATTAGAGTACATGTCCCAATTATTTTGCACAATGATAGCACTACAACAGCATAGCAACGCTGAAAGCCGTGACTCTCTTGACCCTTAAATTTAGGGGCCTCCTGCTCTTTCACTTGTGCCCGGTGGTTGAGTTCACATTCCTGATCACAATGGCGCCAGGGGGGATATATAGGTACGGAGACGGAGGTTGCAGAGTTTGTTCTAGTTGCGTCTGCTGTGAGGGACCCATCAAATTGCACGGTGCCAGAGATATGGGAATGGTGAATGCCTCGTTGTTTGCCATGGCGATTATTTCTGCACCAGTCGCACTTGACATGTTTTCGAAAATTCCCTTGGGTTGAAAACGATTTTACTTGAAGACAAGAAAACTGTCAGTTTGAAGGAACTTGAAGATCTTCAACAATATTTTGATAAAAGTTCAGAAATAGACCATCTAATCAGTTTTATTAGAAACCGGATAAAGTAATGTAATTCTAAATTAATCATAAAAATAAGGCCATCACAACTTCAAATGATGCAAATTACATGAAACCATTACAAAATATTGAAAATAATGATGATCAACTTTTTAAAAAGTTTTGCGGCACACTTATATCAAGAAGCTAATCATAACAATAATGCAAAATGGTGTTAACTTTATGCATGGTTATTAGAGGCATAAGGCGAGGCGACAAGGCTTTGCCTGGCTACGAGGCAAGGCGAGGTGCAAAGCGAGGGATTTTTTGACATAAAACATTTGTGTACATATTTTTTAGTAATAATATATATTAAGATAAAATGCGTACATCAATAGATTATTTTAATATATATTAATATATTTAAGTAAATAAATGTAGGCAAATAAAAAAATTAGTAGTTATTAATGTAATTAAGTTGTAATATCTAGTTGAATAAGATCCACACATTTATGAATTTAAATAAATAAGATTTATTAACTATTTATGTAAATAAATAATCGTATTAAATAGTGTCAACAATAAAGAAATTATCAAGTAAAACTTTAAAATATGTATTATTATTAAAAACACAAAACATAAATAGAAAAAGGCTAACATTTTAAAAGGTAAAATATGTATAAGTGACTAAAGCAAAAGTAAATTGGTCAAAGAAAAGTGGTGGGCCCACGCCTCCACTTTAAATAATAAAATTAGAAAAATTCATAAAATAGAAAAGGGTAAAAAGTAGGTAGAAAGAAGACGAGTGTGACGGTGTGACGTAATTCATCTTTAAATCTTCCACAGCCGCCATCAACATTCATTTTTTTTAAATAAATTTTCCAAACCCAAGGTTCCGTAAAGCGCCGCCATGGATCGCTCTATGGCGTTACTTTAACTACCGAGGCGACAACAGGGAGGCACTTTTTGGACAACAACAAGGCGATAAGGGCTCGCATCTCCTGGCGGATATGCGATCATCTTGCTCGCCTTTCACAACTATGACCTTATGATCAATACATATCAAATTTCTAAAGATCTATATCACACCAATAAATTCTTTCAACTCGCAAGCAAAAAAATTAGGGAATCACAAAATTAAAAAAAGTTGATGATCGAAGAAAAGAAAGTGAATCAATTCAAACTAATCCAATTAATTGCTTAACCAAATTCTCTAAAATCCTATACATATCAGGACGTACATTTGTAAGGGAAATCAAGACAAACAATTAAATGGAGAATGTAATAGAGAAAAGATTGGAAATTTTAACCAAAAAAAACGAGGAATTTTCCAAAGATAATTTACCAAAAGAGAAGTCCGGGATTATCTATAGTAGAGACCTCCCATTTTTCGTTGTTATATATATCGTGATTTCTAGGGTGTGAGAATAGCAAATGGCGGCTAGTTTCCATGAAAGCTCCACCACTAGAAAAAGGTGAAATTTCGACGGATTTTACAAAAAATCGGTTGGAATTTCAATATTTTACCGAATTTTCGACAGAAAAAATCCATCACAAAAAGGCTCGTCGAAATCAAAATTTCGACAGAAGAAATTTCGACAGATATTTCGACCGAATTTTCTAAATTTTCTAAATTTCAAATTTCAACAGAAAAAAATCTGTCGAAAATGTGAAATTTAAACAGAAATTTTTCTGTCGAAATTTCAAAATTTCGACAGATTTTTTCTGTCGAAATTTTGAAATATCGACATAATTATTTATGTAGAAATTTGGAAACAATTTCTACAAAATCAATATTGGTCGAAATCTTTAATTTAATTTGTGTTTACACTAATTATCGATTTTCCACACAATCTAAATTGACGACAATTATACATTCTAATTAAGCATTAATTAACCAAAATATCAAATACATTCTAATTAAACATCAAACAACATTCAGATACCCAAAATATGATAAAATCCCTAAACATCAAACAAAAGTACCAAAATAAGTTTGTCAAAACACGATCATACACAACAAATGAACGAGCACTAATTTCTAGAACTACTAATCATCATTCTGTGTTTCGGGAACTTGAGTGTCATTGGGCCCTTGAATGTGGCCCTGTTGAGACGGTTGCTGAGCTACCGGGCACATTATAAAACATCGGGAAATATTTGATTTGGACATATGCGGAAAGTGAGAGTATAGCATACCCGATTGCATCATATTTGCCATGGGCCCCTGGGAAGGTTGAGACGCACTCGTCTGATGATCAAAAACTCCAGGGTTCGTGAAATTTGGTGTTGGATGTGAAGATGTGCCCGCCTGATTCTGAATTGCTGCAGACAACATTTGGACGTACATCATCCTCTGCAATTCCATCTCGGCTCTATGTTGTGCCTTTATTTTCTCCACCGAATCCAAGACCGATGCCAACTTATTTTCCAAAGTTGAAAGTCGTTCAATGGTCTGTTGATCGGGTGGCGCGGCAGTATAAGTCTCTTGTGTGTATGAATTCTGAGTAGAACGTGTGGGACGTACACAGGAAGCCCGACCTGCAAGTCCGTACACTGTCCCCTTATTTGACACACCCTGTGTTCGTGCCCACGTCTGAAATTACAGGTTTAAAAACAAAGTTATTATATTTAATAAACTAACAAACATATAATAAACTAGGAAGTTACTTTTTCTACTAGTTGTCCAAATTATACCTGCAACTGAATCTCAGGTGACGGGAAAGACGGTTCTTCTCCATCTTAATTCGACGCTTGACTAGGTAAATTCCCCAAATAATCATTCTACACATCAAATAAGTTTGTAAGTGTACTCCTAAGATTTAGGTGAAATAAAACTCAATTAAAGTATTCAACTTACATAAGCCTTCTCTGACTTTTGATTCGCCCATTCTATTTCTCCTTCTGCATTTTTTTTGGCATATTGTGCGAAAAAAAATTCGTCTTGTCTTGGGGCACGTCCTAACTCGTCCCACTGAAAATGAATCCGATATTTGAAAAAATATTTAATTAATGCAATCAAGAGATGCGAAAATAGATATTTGTACAACTTAGTTACCAATTCTTTTTCAACCATGATCCGAGGTCTAGCCCCACTTAAATGAGCTATATTGCCACCACTATCTGCCGCCCGATTTTCCTTGGCTTTTTGACACTTCTCCTTGTATTCCTCCATCTCCCAATACGCCTTTAACGCAGCATTCTCATCTTCATTCTTATAACCCGGCTTCTTCTCTGTCTTTCGAATGTTGAATAATTTATAAGAAAATGCTCTTGAAACCCTTCTTTTATATATTTTCTTAATAACCCTCTCATCAGCGACATTCCAACAAAAACATCTCTGTAAGTACCAAACGAACATATATAAAAATAGGGATAACTATGTGCAAAAAGTGAAAAACATACCTTGAATTCGTTCCACCACATCTCCTTCAGATGATCCTCGAGCTCGGTATAAGTCGAGGCAGAACCAGTATATCTTTCCTTAATTATACATCCTATCTTCTTCACGGCATCCCGATTATGCTCCAACCGATCAAAACTGTATGCGAGACAAAAAATGTTACATCACAACAAACATCACAAAAAATGGAAAGAAATTTAGTGAATAAACAAAGACAAATTCAAAAATCATACTCATTTTGATCCGTAGGAAATATGAATAACCTACGATCAATGGAATCGCTCTGGGCATCTGGGTGGGGCGCGCTAGGTCCTTCATTAGGATGAAGTCAGGAAAAACCATGTCCGGATGGTCGGGTGACAGAACTCGGACTACGACCAACGTCGTCACCTGAAGATGATCTAGGAATGTCCGATGTAGAAACAGGCGAGTCTAACGGAGGCATGACAGTAGTCTCCCTTGGAGTCAGAATGGTCTGACGCCTCTATGTGCTACCGGCCCTACCTGTACCTCTAGATCTACTACCTCTGTCCCTAGATGGCATCTGCATTTATGATGTAATGACAATTAAAATATCAACATACTAAACATTAATTAATATTTGTCACACAAACCAAGTTGATTACAATAAATGAAAAAGTACACATATTCAAAATAGTAATATTAAAATTCAAATGAGTTAAAAGCAAAGGTATCTATATACTCTAGGATTTTAGGAGCTTGGGGGTGTGGATGCCCCGCATGCACCCCCCAAGCTCCGCTACTGATTGGCCGGCACGCTCGAGGAAAAACTCCAAACTAGCGCTTTTTTTTTTTTTAGAAATTTTTCCAAACTAGATCTTGGCTTGAACAAATACACTCATGTAATATAATAAGTGTAAAGTACTTATCACATAGTAAAATTACTGTTTCAAGTCGTTAGGCCATCTCCAATGGTTTCCCGGGGCAGCCCGGGCTCTGGGTGATCATCTCCAGTGGTGGTCTCCAGCACTCAATTTATTCCAATTTTTTTTCTTTCCCACTCTCACCATTTTTATAATTGTTTTAATATTGTTTTTAATATTGATATTAATAATAATAATAATGATAGAACATTAATAATTATTATTTTAATAATATAATTAATTTAAATATATTATAATTATAATATTTAAACATTAAAAATTTAAATTTAAATTTAAATTATAATTATAATTAATTCAAAACATGAATTATAACATTAAATAAAAGGCACACATAAAAACAAGATGAAGATTATAACAAACACGAATGAAAAAAAAACAAAGAAGATTACAACATTTATTGATTTGCCCCCTGGAACCAGTCGGTTTCTTCATGATTGGATCCTCCAAATAAGTCTCGAGCAAGATTTTTTTGTTGTATTTCCTTTCTTTTTTTCTTCAAATACGCCTTCGTATCTGGGGTGTACGAAGAGCAGTCCATTGACATTATTCTATCATCCCTTTCACGATCATTTTGCTCCTTTTTCGCTGCTTCGTCTGACCTTATTTGTTGAGGCATCTCCTGATGCCTTCTCTCTTGTCCAATTTCTACCATACTTGTGGTTTCTCTCATGGTCAGTAGTCTTTCCCTTTCCATGTCAAGAATCGTTTATTGACTACAAGAAGTTTTTCCTTTTCCTTGTTTTGCTTTCTTTGTACCCATAGGTCTTTGACTCGATTGGGGTACTTTAGGAGTCCCCGCATCATCATTATCGCCTAGTGGTTCCGAATGAAACTGAGTTTGTGGAGGTGTTGGAAAATAAGAATCCTTCATTGGTTGAGATGTCGTACGGGGCGTTGTTTGCGAAGCTTGACTTTCTGCCCTCCAAATGACCCAATCTCTAGCCACTTCCCATGTGTGCTGGAAGCACCAATGATGCTTCATTTCGGTATAGTATAGACGTAATGCCAGTTCATGCTAAAAAATTGAAAATAAATAGTTAATATTCGTGACATAATGAAAATCAAAATAAGGTAAACTTATTTTATCCATGATTAACATAACATTTACCTCGTCCATAATTTGTCCGCCGCTTCCGACCTCTCTTGAGGCCCTTTGAAGTGCTTCGTTCCATTTTTGCATTTTTAAGAAGATATGTTTTTTCCATCTAGATGCAAGAGAATCTGGTGTTCTTTTTGGACATTGGTGTCCAGTAGAATCAAGCAGGACATACATTATTGTTTGAATTTTAATCCAAAATGTTTCTTTTGGTTGGTTGCTACCCACCACATTTGTCCTCCGAGCCCTCAATGTATGCCTTTGTCAAGGCTACATCTTCCGTCTGAGTCCATTTTGCCGACATATTGAGAGATCGAGAGATTGAGAGAAATAGTTGAAAGATGAAGAGATTGAGAGAGTTGTGGATTCTGAAATGAATGTATCTCCCGTTTAAATAGGATACAGAATATGTAATTAATTCCGTAATTTGTAAAAACTTAGAGGGGGTGATATGTAATTTTGCAGGACAAGATTTTCTACTTTGCAGGACAACCCATGTGAAATTTGTCATAAATTGACTATTCCATGATAGATATTTGTATATAGTCATCTGTAAGTTTTTTCCTATTTAAAATGTTCTTTCAGTTCTACAACCCATACTCATTTCTTAGCCTCCAGAATCAACTAACAAAATATTCACTCTACTCAGATAATTTCTTAAACAAAAATGAACCACAATTAATTTTGAGCCCATCAAAGTGGACCAAAATTAATTACCCAATAATTGAAGAGAAGAGTTTAAGTTGCTCTTGCTACTATTTTTCTCCAAAGTCAAAGTGGATCAGACTGTCCCAGGGTTGACTCAGTCTCAGACAAAACTGTTGGCCGGAGTCAATTCAATGAACGTAAGAGTCCTTACTCAAATTTGTCGAACCCAGCTATTAATTAATTTCTATAACGTGCAAGTGCATAGCCAAAAACGAATAGATAAGATGAGAAAGAGAGAGAGTTTTTAATAAGATGACAAGGAAAACTTCAAATGCAATGGGTTAATAACAAAGCTATATTATTAAATCCCTAAGAAAAAAAATGATAATTAAGGTTTGAACCATGAAAGAACCTTAATAAAACGATTAATTTATTGAGGTTTTCTTTTCCATAAAATCTCCTCATGCTTATTTTTTCTTTCGCCCTTCTCACTGATCATCAGAGACGAATCCAAAACTGAAAAATTTTGGGGCGAACTTTACATTTATTTATTTGGACAACAATGTCTAAATTATATTATTTTCAAAAGTCCACAAAAAGGAAAATACTACGTATAACATATATTTTAAAAAAAACTACTTAGGAGTCAAAAGAGTATTCAACCTTTTGCACCCCAAATATATATTGTTTTGGTAATTTGCACTTTAGAATTGTAATTTTTTTATAATATAGGGGCATTTAGCACCTTAGTAGAGTGCACTTTGCTATAAAATATGTAATGTTAGGGTGCAAAGTATAAAAATTTAAATTACACTGTGCAAAGTGCCAGCAACATTTAATTTGAGATGCAAAATACCAATTGTTCCATCAAAACTCAAAAGTAACTTCATAAAGAAAATATCAAAGATCTATGTGACTTATTTGTATCATTAAACTCATTTTTTAATTTCTTTGTATGAAATCAATATCAGATTGCCTACAACGTATAATATCATTAAACTCATTAAACTTATTAAACTTTTGTATCATTGAAGGGTACGTGCAATTTCAAGAGTACAACCTCAAATTAGTCTATTTTAAATTTTAAATTTTAAATTTTAAATTTTAAATTTTAAATTATATAGTAGTAAGTAGTTTATAACTGATGAGTGTTAATTTATAGTACAACTTGATCAAAATTACAATGTTTTGTACTTTTCCGAGGGACACTCCGTGCATATAATAATCCTTGGCGTTATTATTTATCCCAAATATATATTACTCCTATCTATTTCCAGGAAAGAGCTTAAATTTCGTCTCATGAATGGTGCACGCGCGAATAAATGAACATGCATGTATGCATTCATTGTGTGTCAGTGTGTTTGCCCCGCCTGTAACAAATGGGCACATGGACTTGTCCAGATAACAAAATTATATTGCAGAAGTTATATATATTATTTAATTTATTAATATTATTTATAAAATTAAATTAGTTAAATATAATAAGTAAAATTTTCAAATTGGTCAGCACGTGGTTTAATTCGAGCCTGTTTTGAAATTGAGCAATAATATGGACTAAAATCGTCAACAAATTTAAAGATGTGGGTTATTTTGTCAGCCCGAAATATTATGGGGTAAAATTTTCAGTTAACATAAGTAATAGCATTAATTTTATAATAATTCAAATTGACTTAACAACCACGTCACCCACTTGACGGTGTACCAAATGTGGAGCGATTTGTTAAATTATGATACTAAATGTGTTGACATGCATTTTTTTTATATCAAAAATAAAAATTGACATAAAGCTCGATAAAAAATGTAATTATCTCCTTATTGTTTATATAAGTAAATGTAGGAGTTTTCCTATAAGTAATTGTAGGAGTTTTGAGTCGGAAACAGTACTTCTAT
>JAYDYQ010002333.1:0-28714 GCA_034814905.1 Penstemon davidsonii | reverse complement strand
ATGGATTGCATTAGCCTTGTTCCCCACATAGGCGGTATGAGCTTTGAGGACTGGAAGATACGTATGGAAATTTTCCTTGCTGCTTACAATGACAATATGTACAGATGCATAACCAAAGGTCCGATAAGAGTCACAAAAACCATCAAAGTCAATGATCAAGAAGTGATCGTGGACAAAGATGAAGAAGAAATGTCACCTGATGAAATCAAGTTGAAAAATCTTGATAAAGTTGGAATCTTCATCATGACTAAAGCCCTGGACAATGAAAGGTTTGACTATGTCAAACACTGTAAAACATCAAAAGAGATGTGGGACAAAGTCAGGGATATGAGTGAAGGAAATGAAGCCATCAAGGAACACAATTTAAGTGTTGCCATGGAGAAGTTTGAGAACTTCAAAATGAAGCCTGGAGAAACCATTGACCAGATGAGTTCAAGGTTTACCAAAGTGCTGAACAACGTGTTAAAGCTGGGTAAGACATTCACAGACAAAGAGATCACTCTCAAAGTCCTGAAGGCGCTACCACCCAAGTTCAACATGAAGATCACAGCTATGGAAGAATCTAGGGATCTGGGGAAGATCTCTCTGACGGAGCTGTTTTCTGTACTCAAGGCGTACGAGTATAAAATGCCAAGGATGGGAATAGAAGAGACCTCAACTTCTGGCCCCACTGCTGCACTGGTCGCTGCAGAAAGAACAAGAAGATCGTCTGGAAAAAGCAGAGGAGAGGACTCATCTGATGAGGCCCCAGTACTGAGCAAAAAGGAATATACTGCTGACGATGTTGCGTTGTTATTGAACGGGTTCAAAAAGTTCTACAAGAGAAAAATGAAGAACAAATATAACAATGCTTCTACTTCTAAACCTACCTCTAATTCTCATGATATTAAGGATGATTATAAATCCAAAATGATGTGCTATAATTGCAGGAAATTGGGACACTTCATCAAGGACTGCCCATATCCTAAAGCGGAGAAGTATACAGAGGAGGAAAAGGAACACAGAAAAGAACGAAGAGAGAAGAGATACCAAAAGAGCAAGGTGCTGTTGGCTGAAGCTGAAAAGATGGCAGCCATCTACTCATCAAACACAGAATCTGGCACTTCAAGTAATGACTCTGTTTTTGACGAAACACCTGCACTGCTGTGTCTCATGGCAAAGGAATCTGATGATTCTGACAATGAGGTAATACTCTCTGAAAGTGAGCTTGAACTGTTTAGCTCATTTGAGCAAATGATGAACAACAAAGTAGATGTTGTAAATGAGCTTGCTAAGCTTAAGGACGAGATGATCATGCTGAAAAAGCAAAATACTAAACTGAAATCGAAGGTAGAAAGACCTGAAGAATCAGCTATGTATAAAAAGCTTTCGCATGAATGTGAATCTCTGAGAGCTGAATGTGAAATGTACAAAGGACAGATCAAAGAACTTGAAGCTAGAATATCTTTGCATAATAAGTCATCTGTTCCTACGTCGTCTGTTGCATCAATTGATAAATCAACTAAACAGAGTACACCTGTAGTGAAAGAAAGTTTAGAACTGAATAGAGCTGAAAAATTTGTATCTGCTGATAATAGCAATATTATCTTGTATGTTCAGACCACTAAATCTACTTCACTTGAGGTTGAGAAAAAGGAGATCCAGACTCCTAAGGCTAAGAAGGGTAAAAAGCCTGAAACTGAAAAACAGACTGGTAAAACCAAACAGCAGAGTAGTCCCAAGAAGTCTGCTGATAAGAGTAAAACCAATCAGACTAGTAAATCTAAGTCGTCTGTTAAAGAGCAAGTAAAGAGCAGACCTAAGAAGCAAAGAAATTATAACAAAAATGCTTACTATGGAAATGAGTCTTATTATGTGCAACCTGCTTATCCACCATATTATGCTGCACCTCATTATCCACCTCACTATGCTGCATATCCTGCTCATCAACCAATGCATGCCTATCCTGCCTATCATGCATCATATCCTGCTTATGAGCCTTATCATCATCATAATGATCATCAATATAATATGCCTGCTGTCTATGATGAAAATGAAGTTGCTCATGCTCCTGCTAAAATTGCAAAGCCTAAGAAACCTAAGACTTCAACATCTTGGGTTGTCAAAGGTGATACTAATCCACCAGGACCCTCTCAATAAAGGGTACCTAAAGCAATTTTATTTTGTTTTGTAGGTTAGGATTAGGAGTAGGAGTAAAGTAGTGAAGAAATGGTACTTGGACAGTGGATGTTCAAGGCACATGTGTGGAGACATACATGAACTGGCAGATGCTGTTGCTGTGAATGGTCCAAGAGTTACTTTTGGAGACAGCAAAGAAGGCAAGGTTGTAGCTGTTGGAAAGCTTATCAAAGGAAACATAGAGATATCTGACGTCTCTTATGTTAATGGCCTGAAATACAATCTGCTGAGCATAAGTCAATTTTGTGACAAGGGATTTTCCGTGGTGTTTTCATCAGATAAGTGCTATGTTGAACAAGTAGGAACAAAGAAGGTCATTCTATCTGGAAGAAGACAGGGAAATATCTATGTAGTCGACTGGAATTCTGTGGACAAGAATTCAAATGTTTGCTTAGTGGCTTCTACACCAAGTGAAATCAGTTGGCTTTGGCACAAAAGAATGAATCATTTGAATTTCAAGACCATAAACAGATTGATAAAGAATGATCTGGTAGAAGGAATTCCAAAGACAGTCATGAGCAAAGACAAGCTTTGTGACGCATGTCAGAAGGGTAAACAAGTGAAATCATCTTTCAAAAGCAAGAAGCACCAATCTTCAATCAGAATTTTGGAGCTGCTGCATATGGATTTGTTTGGCCCTATTGATCCAATCAGCAATGGTGGAAAGAAGTACTGCCTAGCTGTTGTGGATGATTTTTCAAGATTTACTTGGGTAATCTTCATGAAGAAGAAGAGTGAAACCAAGGAACATCTTACAAATCTGATGGAACTGATCCAGAATGAGAAGAGTCAAAGAATTTTGAAGATCAGATCAGATAGAGGGACTGAGTTTACAAACTCTACTGTTGAAGAGTACTGTAATTCCAGAGGAATCAGTCATGAGTACTCTGCTGCCAGAACCCCTCAACAAAATGGAGTTGCTGAAAGGAGAAACAGAACTCTAAAAGAAGCTACCAGGACAATGATAGCTGAAGCAAAGCTGCCCCAAAGATTCTGGGCAGAAGCTACAAATACAGCATGTTATACACAGAACAGGTGTATGATCAACAAAAGTCAAAACAAGACACCTTATGAGCTATGGAACAACAGAAAGCCTAATTTACATTATCTTAGGATTTTTGGTTGTAAATGTTATGTTTTGAACAATGGGAAAAATCACCTTACTGCATTTGCAGAAAAGGCTGATGAAGCTGTTTTTGTAGGTTACTCTACTGTTAGTAAAGCTTATAGAGTGTTTAACAAAAGAACTTTACTTGTAGAAGAATCTATTCATGTAGTATTTGATGAACCAAGTCAATCTTCTGAAAAGAATCAAAGTGCAAATCAAGAACTGTCTGCTGAATTTCAAAAATTGAATGTGGAAAGAAAAGAAGAATATGTACCCATCATACTACCCAATTTATCTCAAGCTGTTAACTCAAGTGCTGTTCAAAATCAGTCTGCTGATTGTCTAACAGAGGAGTTGCAAACAGCTAACAGACCAGAGACTGTTCAACAGACTACAACTGTTCAACAGACTACTACTGAGACTCCAACAGTGGTGTTGCAAGATCAATCCAGAGGACAACATTCAGATTTGCAACCTGATCTCAGATGGCTCAAAGATCACCCACCTGAGTTAGTGATTGGTGATCCTTTGGACAGAGTGAGAACTCGAAGGTCAACTGCAAATGAAACAATGTTTGTAAGTTTTCTTTCACAAATTGAGCCCAAAGTAATTGATGAAGCTCTTGGTGATTCTCACTGGATTGAAGCAATGCAAGAAGAGTTGAATCAATTTGAAAGGAATGAAGTCTGGTACTTAGTTCCCAGACCTACTCATCAAAGAGTAATTGGCACTAAGTGGGTTTTCAGAAATAAGATGAATGAAGATGGTATTGTTACCAGAAATAAAGCAAGACTAGTGGCCAAAGGTTACTGCCAAGAAGAAGGCATTGATTTTGATGAGACATTCGCACCAGTTGCAAGGCTTGAAGCAATCAGACTGTTTCTAGCTTATGCTGCTCACAAGAACTTCACAGTATATCAGATGGATGTGAAGTCTGCTTTTCTCAATGGAGAATTGCAAGAAGAAGTGTACGTTGAACAACCCCCCGGTTTTGAAGTTTATAAACAGGGAGACAAGGTATATCGTCTGAAGAAAGCTCTTTATGGACTCAAACAGGCTCCAAGAGCATGGTATGATACTCTATCTGATTTTCTTTTAGTAAAAGGATTTCGTAAAGGTAAAGTAGACAAGACCTTGTTCACTATTGAATGGGAAGAACATATATTGCTAGTTCAAATATATGTGGACGATATTATTTTTGGTTCAACCAACAAACAGATGTGTGAAAAATTCTCTAAGCTGATGCAGAATAAGTTTGAAATGAGCATGATGGGAGAATTAAATTACTTTCTTGGATTACAAGTTAAACAGCTACCTGATGGTATTTTCATTAATCAAGCAAAGTACACAAAAGATCTGTTTAAGAAATTTGGTATGGAAACTAGTTCATCTGTTAATGTTCCTATGTCCACTGGATTTCGTCTGGACAAGGATGAAGATGGCAAATCAGTTGACATCACCAAATACAGAGGCATAATTGGGTCACTGCTATACTTAACAGCTAGCAGACCTGATATTATGTATTCTGTTGGGGTTTGTGCGAGATTTCAATCAAATCCTAAGGAATCTCATCTCTTAGCTGCTCAAAGGATATTAAAGTATCTTAAGGGCACTCAAGAATTGGGATTGTGGTACCCAAGGGAATCAGGATTTGAACTTGTTGGATATTCAGATTCTGACCTCGCTGGCTGCAAGATTGATAGGAAGAGTACAACAGGTACGTGTCAATTTTTAGGCAGTCGTCTGATCTCATGGATGAGTAAGAAACAGACTTCAGTATCCATATCTACTGCTGAAGCTGAATACATTGCCGCTGGAGCATGTTGTGCACAAATACTCTGGTTGAAGCATCAACTAGAAGATTATAATCTGAAGATCAGTGGAATCCCTATCTACTGTGATAATACAAGTGCAATCTCACTTACTCAGAATACTACAAGTCATTCCAGGACTAAGCATATTGAGATCAAACATCACTTCATCAGAGACCATGTTGAAAAAGGAAATGTTATTATTGAATATGTTCAAACAGATAATCAGATCGCTGACATTTTCACCAAACCATTGAGTGATGCAAGATTTTCTACTCTAAGAGTGGAACTAGGCTTGTTAAAATTGGATTCATAAGCTGAGGGGGAACCTATCAGAAGACTGGTTTCAAACAGCTCACTAATCTGACTACAACAAGTGTGTTATACTTCAAGAAGACTGACTCTCAACAGACTAGTTGACTGATGAATTCTTGAATTCAGGGGGAACGTGTAAGACTAGCGGTACCCTTGTTTTAAAGATGAAATCTTCAATGACAGTTAGTTGAAGTTGTTTTAAGCAGAAGATTTGCTCTTAACTCTTGAAGATTTGAAGATTAATTATCTTGCTGGATTGACAAACAGCAAAGGAAGATCACTAGATATTGGCTTTCACTAGTGATATATTGTATCAGACAAGTCATAAATCAGATAAGTACTTTACTCATCTGTTTCTATTTATGTCAGCTTATATTTAAAGTGTTGCATTAAAAACGTTTTATAAAAAGCACGCTTTCATAAGTAACAGACAAGTGGCGTTTCGTTTTCCCGCCCGTCTGACATATTTAATGCTATTTTGAAATCCGCGTTTCACGGTCGCACGATCTGCTTTTACAATGACTAATCTAACGGTTACCACTTTTCACGGAAACCGACAAGAATTAACATCTATAAATCCAGATCTGATCAGCTGACTGAGCTTTTACGCACCCTAAAAATTTCAAAAGCATTAAGAGCATTTTTGCATCCGTTCAACTGCAAATCTACTCTCGTTTTTTTCTTCAATCTCTTTCAGGAAAATGGGTTCCAAGGTATCTGCAAAAGAAGCTGCTGCTGAAGGTATGTTCTTGAACTACCTGACCTACCATACGACTGGCACACCATTAATGAAGGAAATTCTGGAGAAATTTAAGGCAGCCTCACTGGTAAACTTCATGGAGGCCCATGAAGATATGATCTTCAAAGACCAAGTAATGGAATTTTATGGTTCCAAGAAGGATGTCAATTTTGAGAAAGTGGAGATCACTGCCAAGATTGGGGACAAAGCTATCTGCGTAACCCCAAAACTGCTAAGTGAGAGATATGGACTCTCTCTTGAAGGTTCTACTGATATTGCAACTCTCTCTACTCCATTTGAAGCAGATTTCTGGAATCTGGCTTCAAAGAAGGATGAAATACTAACTGGGAGCATAAAGAAAAATCAACTGAAAGACGAGTTTCAACGAATGGCAGACTTGGTTGCCAAAGTTTTGGAGAATTGCACATTCTCACTAGACAGCGTACCAATGAAGCGTCTGCACACAATGATTGCCATTTTCTATGGCTTGAAAGTGAACTGGGCAAACTACATTTGGTATATACTGGCTGATCACAAAGTGCGTGGTTACACTCTGCACCGAATATTCCTGAGTCATCTGCTAGTAAATTTGGGATGTGATGTTACAAATGGCAAGGATGTTCACAAGGCTAAAGAATTGAAGATTTATGAACCAGTGAAATCTGGAAGATCAAAGGAGCCTGCGGTTGTGACAGAGTTGAAGCAAAAGAAAAGAAAGGCTTCTGAGCCAGAAAAGCCTGCTGATAAAGGCAAGAAAAGCAAGTCGACTGTTCAAACAGCAAAGCCTGCTGTTGAAGCCAGAACAGTTGTCTCTAAAAGAAAGGATGCTGCTGATTTGATTGTTGATGAAACAGTCAAGGAAATCAACGAGATGTCTACTGGGACATCCTCTGACAAGACAATTTCAGCTGAGCTACCGGTTGAAAATGTGGCTAAAAGAACAAGAAGTGCTATGAAGGACACTGCCACTTCTACCGTTGCAAATCCACCTTTCACAAAAAGGACTGCCAGAAAGAAGCTGACACTTCTTGATGAAGATACTGAACTTTCTGAGTTAGCCAAAAGAAGTCCTCAATCTGCTGAGAGGCCTGTTGAATCAGTGAAGGGATCTACTGACCAAGTGAAACAGATTCCTACACCAACAGCTGAGGTTGCTAAACCTCAAGAGGATCCTGAAGTGCAGATCCTCGAACCAATTGCTGCTGCACCAGTAGCAGTTGCTTTACCAGAAACAACAGCTGCGGCACCAGTTGTTGAGTCAAGAAATGCCAGAAAGAAGAGAACTGGCAAAGCAAAAGTATCAGCTTATCACAAGAAGAAGCGTGAGGAGGCTGAACAACGAAAACGTGATGATGCTGAGCTAAAGAAAGCTCTTGAAGCAAGTAAAAAGGAAGCTGATGTCAAGAAAATGACAGAAGCTGAGTTAGCTGCCAAGGAAGAAGCAGACTTGGCAAAGGCACTGGAAGAGAGCAAGAAGGATGCTTATGGACCAAGGAGGTCTGGAGGCATCGTGATTGGAGAAAAGCCTAAGGAAGGAGACTTTGTGCTACCAAAGGCTGAACCAATTAAAAAGAAAAAGAAGGAGGTCAGACGAGCAATTGAGATTGTTCAAAATGACTCCGTTGCCTTCAAAAGATTTGAAGCTGAGCTGGAAAGGCTGAACCAGCTGTTTCAATCAAGGACTACTTTTCTCCCAGAGAAGATCAGATACAATCAATGGAGAGAGTATAGATTGAACAAGTCTGAGGAAGAAATCCAAGCCTGGAAGGAGTTCGCTACAGAAGGACGTTGGGTTCTAAACTGGTTGCAAACATCCTCTGTTGTCAAGGCTTTGGACTCAGATTTTGTAAGGGATAGACTGCATGACTATGCAAGAGTTATTGTCAGTCAGGAGGCGAATGCTATTAAAAACTCAATTTCAAAGAAGCCAAGTCCTACTGATGATAGAATTGATAGAGCAGTCAAGATTGCTGTTTACACTACTCTGGAGAAATGGGTTGAAAGATCAAGGTTTGAACCAGGAACATCAAGTTCAACGCCCAGTCTGCCAAGTTTACAGCAAATCTGTTATGGCTCTGATATCAGTACTTATCAAGAGAAGCTGAAGATTAAACAGACTACATCACCCTTTGTACCAGCTGACTTGATTCGTCAGAAGACAGTTGTGTCTACTGATGGTACTGAGATCATTCACATAGCTGATGAGCCAGCTAGTGAAGAACAAAAGAAAGACCAGAAGGCTGAAGAAATCAACTTGGATACTTCAAAGAAGCTGCCTATTATGGTCAAGGACTTAGTTCCCTTAGCTTTGGAATGGAAAACTGAAGAAAGTCCTGTTCTTCATGACGCAACCGTTCAACAGGAGGAAGAACCTGCTGAACTTCCACAAGAAGAGGATCCTGCTGAATCATCACACTCTGCTCCTACTGCTGATTTGCATTCCTCACTGATGGAGTCCATCCAGATGCTGATTGAGACTACTCTGAAGGGGATGGAGACAAGAAATCAGCTGATGATTAAGCAAATGCAGGAAGAGACTGCAAAAATGGTCAAGGATGCTATTGAAGATTTTCCTCTACCACCAGATAACTCTTTAATGTTAACTCAGAGCATATTGAATATGAGCAGAAATATTGAAGATGTGAAGGCTGATGTAGGTCATCTCCACACTGCTCTTCAAAGGAATGAAGCTGACATTGCAAGAGTTGTTAGGGTCATGACACAAGTTGGTGAAGCAGAAACTGAGAAAAACATTGCTCTAATGCAAGAGGTTACCAACATCACTGACAAAGCACAAACTGAACTGTCAACACTTCAGTTGAATGTTGACTGTCTGAATGACCATTCTGGTGAAATAAAAGCTAATCAACTTCGCATGGAAACTACTCTAAATCATCACTGTGCTGAGCAAAGAGTCATGGATAGAAACATCAAGAAGCTTTGTGCTGCTGTCAACATAACTCCTGATCAACTCAACCCTGCTGATGCTGACAAAAAGGGGGAAGAGGAATCAGCTAAGTTAGTTGTTGATGCTGCTGCAACTATTCAAGTACGAGACCAACGGGCTGCTGCTGGAAAGCCAAAAGAAGATGAAGTACTTGAAAAGGAAGCTGAAGATGGAGCTGATGATAAAGTAGAGCCCAAGGAAGTAGCTAAAACTGACAAGGAGTTAGCTGCCTCTAAGTACTCTGCTGAAGAACAGCTTAATCCAGACGTTAAGTATAAGAGGATTGAAGACATCAGAAAAAGATTTGAAGCTGAAGAAAGAAGAGAAAAATTAAAAGGTCTTGCTGATGCTTTCACATCTGGTGAAGATGAAGACAGTAGTGATGAAGTTGAAGAAGAAATTGATGAGGAAGAAGAAGATGAAGAAGCTGAGGACTAGACTAGATTACTAGACTAGGTCATCTGTTGAAATTTTTGTAACCAGCCTTCTTCACTTGTAATTTTTTTTTCTCCATCTTGCTTGTAACTTGCACTGTAACTTTCAAATCAATCTATAAAAAGTTCAAGCTTCCAACACATTATTTCTATCTCAGAAATTTTTGAGGACTCAACTTTAGTTTAGGTACAGGTACTTAGCTGAAGTTTTGTCATCATCAAAAAGGGGGAAATTGTTGGATGAAGATGAAGACTTTGAAGTAAAGGAAGGTTTTGATGATTTCCAAAGTCATCAGCTAAGTGGAAGCTTAGTACAAACCTTAGAAGATATTTGACTAAGGAAGAAGTTCATCAGACTAGTCAAATATGGTCCAGAAGACTACTGATCTGTTGCTGAAGAAGTAATCAGACTGGTGGACTATCAGCCGACTCAAATCAGATTAGTTCAAGTTTGGGATCAGCCGAGTATACATCAGACGAGTGACTTCGATCAGCAGAGTGGAAGTGGATCAGAAGTTATTACAGTAATAAATGCTGAAGAGGAAGGGTATTTATGACAAATGATTGAAGAGAAACCTCGTATCAGCTTGGTGCATTTAATGCGCATTTAATGCGATGCGACAGAAAGTACAGCAGAGTGTACAGTGTTCAGTCGCAACAGCCGTTCTGCAGAAAAGGACCAGTACTCGAGGATTTGACAACTGGCGATCTCTCAACGGGCAGATTTTCAAATCCTTAGTATAAATAGCTTAGTTCATGAGTTGAAGAAGAAGAACAACACAGAGACAACACACTTTGAGAGCAAAAATCTGAAGCAAAATTCTTCTAAGTCTCAAACTCAAGAACAGAGCACTCATCAGCCGAGTCATTTGTTGACAAAGCTAAATAGAGAGAAAATAGAAAATACTTGTAAAATCTGAGTGATTTTGTTAGGGTTGTGTTGTGAGAAGTAGATATCAATCTTAGTGAGCGATATTACTTCAGAGGATAGGAGTTTCTTTGTGATTCCCTATTGTGAACTTACGGCCATTTCATTTGTTGTTTGGCGTAAGCATTGTATACTGTAATCTGTGTGATTTAGTATAACCCAAGATCTAAGTGACTTGGAAGAGTGGACTAAAGGATTTACATCCATATAACCACTATAAAAATCCTTTGTGTTTTTAACTTGCATTATTTCCTGCATATTTGAAAGAACAGTTTTAAAACACTTAAAAGGTTAACTGCTGAAAAGTTTTAAAAGGAGTTTGTTAAAAACTGGGGATAAAACTATTTCAAGGTTAAAGAAAACTACTTGTGAAAAACACTTGATAAATCCGCTGCAAGTTAGTTTATTTTAAACTCTGATTTGATAAAATCAGCTGAGTGAAATCAGAAGAGTGGTCAACTCTGCTGTTCAAAGCTTTGTGCTAGATCAGCTTAGTTTGCTTACTGTTCTCGATCAGCTTAGTCTGCTGAACAGAAAAGTTAGAAGTTTTAAAAGGTAGATTTTTGAAGAGGTCTATTCACCCCCCCCCCTCTAGACCTCATCTGACCACTTGGGACCAACACTAGTTCCACTCTTAGAGTAGAAAATCTTGCATCACTTAACAGTTTGGTGAAAATGTCAGCGATCTGATTATATGTATGAACATATTCAATAATAACATTTCCTTTTTCAACATGATCTCTTATGAAGTGATGTTTGATCTCAATATGCTTAGTCCTGGAATGACTAGTAGTATTCTGAGTAAGTGAGATTGCACTTGTATTGTCACAGTAGATAGGGATTCCACTGATCTTGAGATTGTAATCTTCTAGTTGATGTTTCAACCAAAGTATATGTGCACAACATGCTCCAGCATCAATTTATTCAGCTTCAGCAGTAGATATGGATACTGAAGTCTGTTTCTTACTCATCCATGAGATCAGACGACTGCCTAAAAATTGACAAGTACTTGTAGTACTCTTCCTATCAATACAGCCAGCAAGGTCAGAATCTGAATATCCAATAAGTTCAAATCCTGATTCCCTTGGATACCACAATCTCAATTCTTGAGTGCCTTTGAGATACCTTAATATCCTTTTAGCAGCTAAGAGATGAGATTCCTTTGGATTTGATTGAAATCTCGCACAAACCCCAACATAGTACATATGATAGAAATAGTGTCCGGCAAGCCAACTGTATGGCTGTCATTTATTGCATTAAATGAAGGAACTATTCAATTTAGATTAATAAATGCATTTTTATTATATGGTCATCTTTATCTTATGTAATAATTATCTACGCATAAGGATAGAAGTCCTTAGATCACAGGGCTATGGGACAACCCGTGGACTGATCTCCATGGCCGTGATCTAGAACATATTCAAGAGTCGTAGAATCCAATCGAGATAGGACATCGTTGGATTCGATTAGACTCTCACTAATGTGTATACTCCGATGAACTAGAGAACGCTGGGGTCCACGAGCGTGACTGGGATAGTCGATACACATAAGTGGGTGACTTGCTGGGATGGCAAGTGCACTGAATACCCCAATTAGGAAATAACTCATCATGGAATCGGTAGTCGCATATCGGAGTTGAAGTTATTCCAATTTACAATAGTATACGAGGAATGATCCCTAATACTTGAGGTGATACGGTTTATCTGGTGCGAGAACGTCTATACTTAGATGTGAGTTCCGACCGACTGGAGATTACCAGAAAGTCTCTGTTGATTCACGTTGGGTATAGAGGGACTCGTATGCAGGTTAATATCATCAACAAAGGATTCGTTGACCCGACTTGATAGGTTGGGAATTTCTCCTATGGATTTCTGTGAGAAATTAATTCTGGTAAAATCCTTGGCCAAGGTATCTGACGGCTTTATGAAAGTAGCTCATAAAGATTAAGTCAAAGAGAATTATTTCGAGATCAGAATGCATAAGGTCAAGACGAATTAAAAGGGAACCGATGAAAAATCCATGCCCATAAGTTTTGACTGGGAGATTGATCGACGGAGAGATTATGTCGTATATGGTAATTGTAAATGATTAAAAGGTTCACTGAATTAATTCACCTGTGATTGGGCTCCATGGGCTTGTGGCCAGACATCGACCGTGGAGTGTGGGAGAATTCCCAAATTGGCAGGGGTGCTAATTTTGGAATGATCAGTCGACGGAGGGTTCGATTGATTTAGAGTATTTAATACTCGAGTAATTAAATAAATATTTAATTATAACCCACGGCCAATTATGTGGTGAACCTACGGGGGCATACACAATACACATGAAGCGAAAGCAAGGAAATGGAGAACGACTGGGTCGACTGGGTCGACCCAATTCGAGCAAGAAAAATCCAATTGGAGTTGGATCGAAATTATAAGTTAAATTGGAATTTAATTTGTAAGTTAATTAATTAAATTGGATTTAATTAATTGTAGGAATATTTAATTAAATAGGCTTAGAGTCTAATTTAATTAAATAAGAGAGTAATTAATTAATTGGGCCATTTAATTGAGAAATTAAATAAAGCCCCAATTAATTAAATTAGAAATGGGCCATGAATTAATTAGATGACTTAGTCTTCTAATTAAAAGGGCCATGGCCCATGTAGGAGAGTTAGAAGAGTTAGAGTCCTAGTCCTAGGAGGATTAGGATGATGAGATACTTATTTTTAAGAGACTATATGTCATATCTCAAATACACACACAACTCAAGAAGCAAAAATCTAAGTCTAGCAAAATTCTCTCTCCCTCTCTCTCTCCTAAAATCGGCCGAACCACTTCTTCATTAGAAGTGATTTTCGTTTTTCGATTTTTGCTCCCATCTTGTTCTCTAACCGTAGATTTTGATAAATCCTATGTTCTAGCCGATTAGGATTTATTAAATTTCGTGATATTGTGGTGTATCAACCCGTAGAGGCGCAACACGTGGGGCGCTCCAACAAGCTTGGGATCGAGCCAACCGAAGGGAGAAAAACAACGACTTTGCTAACACCAGGGATTTGCAAAGAGACAGGTATAACTTGGATATAAGTTATTATGCTTGTTTTAATATTCATATATATACATCCAGTTTAGTATCCTGGCAAGATTCCGTAAGAGGTCCTTAAAAATTTTAATTTCCACTGCGTAAAGGGCTGTTTATCTTACCGAATCCCAACAACATAATGTCAGGTCTGCTAGCTGTTAGATATAACAGTGACCCTATTATACCTCTATATTTGGTGATGTCCACTGATTTTCCATCTTCATCCTTGTCAAGGTGAAGTTCAGTAGACATTGGAATAGCAACAGATGAGCTAGTTTCCATACCAAATTTCTTGAACGGATCTTTTGTGTACTTTGCTTGATTAATAAATATCCCATCAGGCATCTGTTTCACTTGCAATCCAAGAAAGTAATTAAATTCTCCCATCATGCTCATTTCAAACTTATTCTGCATCAGCTTAGAGAACTTTTCACACATCTGTTGATTAGTTGAACCAAAAAATAATATCGTCCACATATATTTGAACTAACAATATATTATTATCCCATTCAATAGTGAACAAGGTCTTGTCTACTTTACCTTTGCGAAATCCTATAATTAAAAGAAAATCAGATAAGGTATCATACCATGCTCTTGGTGCTTGCTTAAGTCCATAGAGAGCTTTCTTCAGACGATACACTTTGTCTCCTTGTTTATAGAGTTCAAATCCTGGAGGTTGTTCAACATAAACTTCTTCTTGCAATTCTCCATTGAGAAAAGCAGACTTCACATCCATCTGATAGACAGTGAAGTTCTTGTAAGCAACATAGGCTAAGAATAATCTGATTGCTTCAAGCCTTGCAACTGGTGCGAATGTCTCATCAAAATCAATGCCTTTTTCTTGGCAGTAACCTTTGGCAACTAGTCTTGCTTTATTTCTGGTAACAATACCATCTTCATTCATTTTATTCCTGAATACCCACTTAGTGCAAATGACTCTTTGATGAGTAGGTTTAGGTACCAAATACCAAACCTCATTTCTTTCAAATTGATTTAACTCTTCTTGCATTGCTTCAATCCAGTGAGAATCACTAAGAGCTTCATCAATTAATTTGGGCTCAACTTGTGAAAGAAAACTTACAAACATTGATTCATTTGTAGTTGACCTTCTTGTTCTCACTATATCCAGTAGATCACCAATCATTAGTTCAGGTGGGTGATTTCTGAGCCATCTTAGATCAGGTTGCAAATCTGGATGTTGTCCTCTTGATTGATCTTGCAACACTACTGTTGGAGTCTCAGTAGTAGGCTGTTGAACAGGCTCTGGTCTGTCAGCTGTTTGCAACTCCTCTGTTAGACAATCAGTAGACTGATTTTGAACAGCACTTGAGTTATCAGCTTGGTTGAGATCAGGTAATAAGATGGGTACATACTCTTCTTTTCTTTCCACATTCAATTTCTGAAAATCAGTAGATATATCTGGATTAGTACTTTGATTCTTTTCAGAAGATTGATTTGGCTCATCAAATACTACATGAATTGATTCTTCTACAAGTAAAGTCCTTTTGTTAAAAACTCTATAGGCTTTACTAACAGTAGAGTAACCTACAAAAACAGCTTCATCAGCCTTCTCTGCAAAAGCAGTAAGGTGATTTTTCCCATTATTCAAAACAAAACATTTACAGCCAAATATTCTAAGATAATGAATATTAGGTTTCATGTTGTTCCACAGTTCATAAGGTGTTTTATTTTGACTCTTGTTGATCATGCATCTGTTCTGGGTATAACATGATGTATTTGTGGCTTCTGCCCAGAATCTTTGAGGCAGTTTTGCTTCAGCTATCATAGTCCTGGTAGCTTCTTTTAGAGTTATGTTTCTCCTTTCAGCAACTCTATTTTGTTGAGGGGTTATGGCAGCAGAGTACTCATGGTTGATTCCTCTGGAGTTACCATACTCTTCAACAGTAGAGTTTGTAAATTCAGTGCCCCTGTCTGATCTGATCTTCAATATTCTTAGACTCTTTTCATTTTGGATCAGTTCCATCAGATTGGTAAGATGTTCCTTGGTTTCACTTTTCTTTTTCATGAATATCACCCAAGTAAATCTTGAATAATCATCCACAACAGCTAGGCAGTATTTCTTTCCACCATTGCTGATAGGATCAATATGGTTAAACAAATCCATATGAAGTAGCTCCAAGATTCTGGTTGAAGATTGGTGCTTCTTGATTTTAAATGATGATTTAACTTGTTTATCCTTCTGACATGCGTCACATAGCTTGTCTTTGCTCATGACTGTCTTTGGAATTCCTTCTACCAAATCATTCTTGATTAATCTGTTGATGGTCTTGAAATTCAAATGATTCATTCTTTTGTGCCATAGCCAACTGATTTCACTTGGTGTAGAGGCCACCAAACAAACATTAGAATTCTTGTCCACAGAATTCCAGTCAACTATATAGATATTCCCTTGTCTTCTTCCAGATAATATCACCTTCTTGGTTCCAAGTTGCTCTACATAGCACTTATCTGATGAGAAGATAACATAAAATCCTTTGTCACAAAATTGACATATGCTCAGCAGATTATACTTTAGGCCTTTAACATATGAGACGTCAGATATCTCAATGTTTCCTTTGATAAGCTCTCCACACGCATCAATCTTGCCTTATTTGCTGTCTCCAAAAGTAACATTTGAACCATCTACGGCAGCAGCATTAGTCAGTTCATGTATGTCACCACACATGTGCCTCGAACATCCACTGTCCAAGTACCATTTCTTCACTACTTTACTCCTACTCCTAATACTAACCTACAAAACAAAACAAATTGTTTTAGGTACCCTTTATTTAGAGGGTCCTGGCGGATTAGTCACATTTGATAACCCAAGATTTGGAAACCTTATGCTTCTTAGGTTCAGTAGAGTTTGGTGGTGATTTTTTTACTCTTGAATCATCATAATTTTCAGTATGCATATGTTCATGATAATTATTATGATGAGAGTAATGCTCATAAGCAGGGTACGGTGCATGATAAGTAGGATAAGCATGCATCGGATGATGAGCAGGATAAGCAGCATAGTAAGGTGGATAATGAGGTGCAGCATAATATGATGAATAAGCAGGGTGCACATAATAAGACTCATTTCCATACCAAGCATTATCATTTCTATGATTTCTTTGCTTCTTAGGTTTAATTCTTACTTTCTCATTAATAGACGACTAAGTTTTACTAGTCTGATTGGTTTTACTCTTATCAGTAGACTTCTTTGGACTACTCTGCTGTTTGGTTTTACCAGTCTGTTTTTTATTTTCGGGCTTTTTACCCTTTTTAGCCTTTGGAGATTACTTCTCCTTTTCTGATGAATTAGGTTTAGCAGTCTGAACATACAAGAAAACATTGTTGTTATCAGCAGATATGAATTTTTCAGTTCGGTTCAGTTCTAAACTTTCTTTTACTAAAGGTGTTCTCTGTTCATTTGATGTGTATACTGATGAAAAAGACGACTTATCATGAGTAGATATGATCTTTTCTAATTCCATGATTTTTCCTTTGTAAACTTCACATTCTGCTTTCAGAGATTCATACTCATGCGAAAGCTTTTTATACTCAGCTGATTCTTGTGGTTTTTCAATGTTAAGTTTCAGTAGAGAATTTTGTTTTTTCAGCACAGTCATCTCTTCCTTAAGCTTTGCAAATTCATTAACAACGTTCGTGTTGTTTTTCATCATTTGCTCAAATGAACTAAATAGCTCATTTTCATTTTCAGAGAGTATTACCTCATTGTCAGAATCTTCTGATGTCCCCGATTCTGAATTAGACGAGTAGATGGCTGCTATCTTTTCATCTTCAGCCAACAATACTTTGCTCTTCTGATGTCTCCTCTCTTTTCTAGCTTTCTTTTCCTCCTCAGTATACTTCTCAGCTTTAGGATATGGGCAGTCCTTGATGAAGTGTCCCAATTTCCTGCAGTTATAGCACATTAGTTTGGATTTAAAATCATCCTTACTATCATGAGAATAAGAGGTAGGTTTAGAAGTAGAAGCATTGTTATATTTTTTCTTCATTTTTCTTTTGTAGAATTTTTTGAACCCATTAAGTAACAACGCAACAACGCCAGCAATGTACTCCTTCTTATTGAGCAGCATAGTCTCATCAGATGAGTCCACTTCTTTTATTTTTTCGGCTGATCTTCTGAATTTTTCTGCAGCAACCAGAGCAGCAGAGAGACTAGAAGTTGATGTCTCTTCTATTCCCATTCTTGGCAGTTTATACTCATACGCCTTGAGTACAGAAAACAGCTCCGTCAGAGAGATCTTCCCCAGATCACTTGATTCTTCCATTGATGTGATCTTCATGTTGAATTTGGGAGGTAGCGCCTTTAAGACTTTGACGGTGATCTCCTTATCAGTAAAGGTCTTTCCCAACTTTAACATGTTATTCAACGCCTTGGTGAACCTTGAATCCATCTGGTCAAAGGTTTCTCCGGGCTTCATTTTGAAGTTTTCCAACTTCTCAAGGGCTATGTTTAGGTTGTGCTCTTTAATGGCATCCCTTCACTCATATCACGAACTTTGTCACAAATCTCCTTTGATGTCTTGCAGTGTTTGACTTTGTCAAATCTGTCATTGTCGAGGACTTTAGTCATGATGAATATTCCAACCTTATCAATATTGCTCAGCTTTATTTCTTCAGCTATCATCTCTTCAGGTTCTTTGTCAACTACCATCTCCTGGTCATTAACCTTGACTGTTTTGGTGATTCTGATTGGACCTTTGGTTATGCACCTGTACATATTATCATTATAAGCACCAAGGAAAATTTCCATGCGGATTTTCCAGTCCTCAAAACTCATCCCGCCAATGTGGGGTACATGGCTGATACAGTCCATTTTCAAAAAGTTTTATTTTTCAAAAATATGCTCTTTTGAAAACTTTTGAAAACCTTTGAAAAACACACTAGGATCAAGCTCGTTGATCAAGCAAATGATTCAAATGAACCACCTGCTCTGATACCACTTGTTGGTCCCAAATGGTCAGATGAGGTCTAGAGGGGGGTGAATAGACCTCTGAAAACTTTCAAAAATTTCTCTAACTTTTCTTATCAGCAGAGTAAGTTGATCAAGAACTCGTAAGACTACTTCACTGATTGTGCACTTAGCTTAATCAGTAAAGTTGACCACTCGTCTGATTTAACTTATCTGATTCAAATATAATCAGAGTTTGAAATACTTGTTTGCAGCGGATTTATCAAGTGTTTTTCAACAAGTTGTTTTCTTCCTTAAAAGATTTTGTTGGATGAAGACTCAGAAGTGAGGGGAGGTTTTGATGATTTCCAAAAGTCATCAGCTAAGTAATGGAAGCTTAGCAACCTCTGGGAAATTCAATCTGAGAAGACAAGTAAAATCAGAAGGGTTGAATTTTGGTCCAGAAGACTACTGATCTGATGCTGAGTTCGGAATCAGACTGGTGGATTTCAGCAGAGTCAAATCAGATGAGTTCGGTTTGAATCAGCAGAGTGTTCATCAGATGAGTAGATTCGATCAGCAGAGTGGAAGTGATCAGAAAGTTATTACAACGGTAATAAATGCACTCGGTGTAATAAATAATGTAAGATAAGGGTATTAAAGTCCAATGATTGAAGAGAAACCTCGGATCAGCAAGGTGCATTTATTGCGACGTGACAGAAAGTACAACAAAACTGTACAGTGAACAGTTGCAGAAGCCGTTCTGAAGATATGGACCAGTACTCGAGGAAAATTTGAACACCTGTCAATTTCTCAACGGGCAGAATTTTCAAACCTCAAGTATAAATAGATCTGAATTCAAGAGTTAGAGATAACACAACGAAGAAGACAACTGAGAGATAATCAACGCAAGAAAAATCTTCTAAGTCTCAAACTCAGTTACAGATCACCATCAGCTTAGTCATTTGTTGACAACAGCCGAGTTGAGAAAACCAAGCAAAATACAAATCTGTGTGATTTCTGTAAACAGAGATAGTTGTGAGGAGTGTAGATCCATCTAAGTGAGTGATCTAGCTTCAAAGAGTAGGATTTCTTTGTGATTTCTTGCTGTGAACTTGTGGCTTTTCATTTGTTGAATTGCGCAAGCAGAGTATATTGTAAACTGTGCGTTTATAGTATAACCCAAGATCTAAGTGACTTGGAAGAGTGGGCTAAAGGATTTAAATCCATATAACCACTATAAAAATTCTGTGTGTTAGTTCATTGCTTTATAATTGCATATTTTCAAAGAACTTCAAACATATGTACTCAACAAAAGATTTTAAAAGGAGTTTAAAAACTGGGGATAAAATCTTTTAAGAAAGAAAACAACTTGTTGAAAAACACTTGATAAATCCGCTACTAACAAGTATTTCAAACTCCGATAATATTTGAATCAGATAAGTTACATCAGACGAGTGGTCAACTAAACTGATTAAGCTAAGTGCACAATCAGCTAAGTAGTCTTACGAGTTCTTGATCAGCAGAGTATAAGAAAAGTTAGAGAAATTTTTGAAAGTTTTCAGAGGTCTATTCACCACCCCCCCCCCCCTCTAGACATCATCTGACCACTTGAGACCAACAGATTTTAACCCCAGTTTTTTTAAACTCCTTTTTAAAATCTTTTGTTAAGTTCGTATGTTTGAAGTTCTTTGAAAATATGCAAGTAAAATGCAGTAAACAAACACACAGAATTTTTATAGTGGTTATATAGACAAGAATGTCTTTTAGTCCACTCTTCCAAGTCACTTAGATTTTGGGTTATACTATAATCACTTAGTTTACAGTATACTCTGCTTGCGCAATTCAACAAATGAAAAACCACAAGTTCGTAGTAAGAAATCACAAAGAAGTCCTCCTCTCTGAATCTAGATCACTCACTTAGATGGATCTACACTCCTCACAACTTTCTCTATTATAGAAATCACACAGATTTTGTATTTGGCATTGTTTCCTCAACTCGGCTTTTGTCAACAAATGACTAAGCTGATGGTGATCTGTATTTGAGTTTTGAGAATTAGAAGATTTTGCTTGCTTCGATTTTCTCTCAGTTGTGTCTTCTTGTTGTGATTGTCTCTAACTCTCGAATTCAGATCTATTTATACTTGAGGATTTGAATTCTGTCCGTTGAGAAATTGACAGATCTTCAAATTTTCCTCGAGTACTGGTCCCTGTTTCAGAACGGCTTCTGCAACTGTTCACTGTACAGTTCTGCTGTACTTTCTGTCACGTCGCATTAAATGAACCTTGTTGATCCGAGGTTTCTCTTCAATCATTGGACTTTAATACCCTTCTCTTACAGCATTTATTACACCGAGTGCATTTATTACCGTTGGAATGACTTTCTGATCACTTCCACTCTGCTGATCGAATCTACTCTTCTGGTGAACACTCTGCTAATTCAAATCGAACTCATATGATTTGACTCTGCTGAAATCCACCAGTCTGATTCCGAACTCAGCATCAGATCAGTAGTCTTCTGGACCAAAATTCAATCCTTCTGATTTTACTTGTCTTCTCAGATTGAATTTCCTAGAGGTTGCTAAGCTTCCATTACTTAGCTGATGACTTTTGGAAATCATCAAAACCTCCCTTCACTTCTTCATCTTCATCCAACATCTTCTGTTTTTGGTTATGATACTGGTTCCAGTATTCGTTCCAACAGATTCAGTTTTTCTGTATCAACTTTGATTTCAAACACCTGAAATATCATTGCTCAAGGGTTTCTTGGCACTAAAAAGATTAGAAGCAATTAAGCTTAAGTGCATTTATCAACTCATTTTTATAACATACAAGTAGACATTCACTTGAGTTGAGAAGAAACAAATAACATGATCACAATATTTTTTATAATGAACTCCGAGTAAATCAATAATGAACAATTTATATTTCATTCATGCCTTGTAGTTTTAGAAAGTATTTTTCAATCATGCTCCAAATGAAAATTTGCAAGACAATGACAATATGGCAATATAAAACAATTATAGCACATTCCTTAAATGTTCTTATTCTTATAAACTTTAAGCAGTTAAGGATCAATCGGAAGAGATAATGCATATAATCAAGAATAATAATTTTCATTCTACACAAGGCTTGATGCACATTTTTATAAGTATTAGTCATTTTGTAATTTAGATGTGCACTTAAGACTTTCATGCAATTTAATCACAAGGATAGTTAGCTTACCATTCAACTTTACCTTAAGAGATGATTACGAAAAAATATGTTACCAAGGGATTATGTTCCAGTTTAAGTTCCAGTATCATGTTCCGGGAAATCTAGTATCATGTTCCGGACTCTCAAATCAAGTTCCCGTACTGATTTCAGCAAATCAGTGATCTTCAGTATTTGTTTCAAGATTGATACAATTGCTCACTCCATTGATTCTTTATTAATCAAAGCCACCATAGTGTTAATATTTCAACATATTTCAAAAGCTACAATAAGGGGCCTTTTGTACCTGTTAAGAGAAAATCACTTTCGCATTTTTGGTACCCAAATTTTCTTGGGTCCTTGCGGGTTAGTCAAAACATCTTTAGGCATCCATATGAGTTTATTCACGGTATTCCTTTTGTAAACGCAGTTAAAAGATTTGTGACCGATTTTTCCACAAAAATTGTAAGTACGATACGACAATGAAGAGTTTTTAGCAAGTTTACTTAGTTTATCATATGAATGTCCATATCCAATTCCGGCTCTATTTAGAGAAACGTTTTGCATGCCAAGAAGTTTATCAAGGTTCTCTTTTCCTTTCGTAAATTTTTCTAAGCATCTAGTTAAATCAACCACTTTTGCTTTGAGGTTTAAATTTTCTTTTGAAAGAGAAGAATTTTCCTTTTTCAATTTTTCAAGCTTTTCAAAACTTTCTTTCAGTTTTATATCAAACTCTTCTTTTTCTTTACTCAATGAGAAAATCTTATTTTTAAGTTTTTCATTTTTAGAAGCAAGATTTTCAAGGTCCTTCTTACATTCATTATTCATAAGATTCCATTCATTTTCACATCCACTATCATTATAATCACACTCATCAGAATCATGAAAGGAATATACCTCATTTTTGGTCATGAAGCAACAATTTCCCGATTCGTCATCCGTTTGTTCTTCCTCGGAATCCGGTTCATCCCAAGATGCTACCATTCCCTTGATTTTGCCCTTTTTTAGTGTCTTTTCGGGTTTCTTTAGTAAAGGGCATTCGGGCCTTATGTGTCCAACTTCATTGCATTCGTAGCATTTGATTTTGAGAGGTTTCTTAGAAGACTTCTTTGGAAGTTTCATCAATTCTGTTAGTCTTCTTGTAAGCTTCATTATTTCTTCATGCCTTTCATCTTCTTCTAGATCACTTTCGTTATCCTGCATGTGGTTAGATTTAAACGCAATATTTTTATCTTTAATTTGTTTTACCTCATCCTTAGAAAGGATAGTGAGCTCGTGAGAAATGAGAGAACCAATTAATTCAGCCATCGACATTTTGTTGAGATCTTTCGCTTCTTGGATCGCAGTGACCTTCGGTGTCCACTCTCGAGTAAGTGATCTTAGAATTTTCTTGACTTGTTAGGGTAGACTTTTCCAAGTGCAGTCATGGGGTTAATAATCTCCATGAATCGATCATACATCTGACTGATGCTCTCATCTTCTTTCATAGTGAACATCTCATATTGATGAACCAAGATGGTGATTCGTTGCTCCTTAACTTGACTTGTGCCTTCGTGAGTCACTTGTAGCATTTCCCACATGTCCTTTGCCGTAGCACAAGAACATACCCGATTGTACTCGGATTTGTTTAGGGCACAGGTGAGCAAGTTTTTGGCTTTTGAGTTGATTGACACCATTCTTTTATCTACGTCGGTGAGTTCTTTCCATGACTTAGGGATTTGCTTTTCACCTTCGGTTTTCATTGGTATGGATGGTCCCTCAAGAATCACATTCCACAAATCACAATCAATGGAGATCATGAACTCCTCCATTCTTTTTTCCGTATTGAGTACGCAGTACCGTCAAATAGTGGAGGCCTGTTATGTGATTGTCCCTCTGCGAAAACATCATTGCTAAAGGTAGACATAAGATCGTTAGCTCTCGGGGTTAACCAGCACAGTTAAATAAATAAAAGAGCACCTGCTCTGATACCAATTTGTTGGTCCCAAAAGTGGTCAATGAGGTCTAGACGGGGGGGGTGAATAGACCTCTGAAACTTTAAAACTTTTTCTCTAACTTTTCAAATCAGCAGACTAAGCTGATCGAACTTGTGAAACTACTAAGCTGATCGCGCACAAGGCTTGAACAGCAGAGTTGACCACTAGTCTGATTTTACTCGTCTGTTTCAAATCAGATCAGAGTTTCAAAACTTGTATGCAGCGGATTTATCAAGTATGTTTTTCAAACAAGTTTATCTTTCAAAGTTTAACCCCTTGTTTATTTAATTCCTCAATTTAAGATTGTTCTTTCAAAACAGTGTGTTTACTTATGAAAATATGCAAGATAAAACAAGTAATCAAACACAAGGAATTTTTATAGTGGTTATATGGATTTAAGTCCTTTAGTCCACTCTTCCAAGTCACAATGATCTTGGGTTATACTAGAAAACACTAAGTTAACAGTATACAAAGCTTGCGCAATTCAACAAATGAAAAGCCACAAGTGCGCTGTAAGAAATCACAAAGAAATCCTACTCTCTGAAGCTAGACCACTCACTTAGACGGATCTACACTCCTCACGCTCTTTTCAGTATAGGAGATCACTCAGAAAACCTACACTAAGAAGTTATATCACTTCACACAGATGGATATACACTCCTTCTATTCTCAGTTGACAGTCACTTAGACAGACAACGTTTGATCTCTGTTCTTCAACAAAAAGCTTCGTCAACAAATGACTTTGCTTACGATCAGACGACTCAACTGATGGATCTTGCTCTATAGATGTGATCTTGATTTGTGCAAGTCTCTCTCTCGATCTTCAGTTTGTCTTCTATTTATACTCCTCGGATTTGAATTTCTGCCCGTTGAAGATGCAGCAGAAATCTACAGTCCTCGGGTACTGGTCCTTAAATTACGGAACGGCTCCCTGCAACTGTTGCTCTGTACACTCTGCTGTACGGATATCTACTTTATGTCAGTCGCATTTAATGCACTCAGCTCTCAGCACGTTACCGTTGAGCTTCCTGACCGTCTTCACTCTGCTGGTGGAAATACTCTGCTGATGATCACTCTGATGATCACTCGGCTGATGGTTTCTCGGCTGATTCAAGAATGAACACATCTATCTTGACTCGGCTAATAATGTCCATCTGATATTCCACTTCGCTGATTCGGTCACTTAGCTTCCAGACCATGAGATAGGTTTCACTAAGCTGTTTAGTTCTTAGTTGATGACTTCCAATTTAGCCTTCTTGACTATTATACCATTTTTGTCATCTTCAAAAACTTCTCTAATTTATACCAACACAATTGATACTTAAGATCTACCTAAGAGGGGGGTGAATTAGGTTATAAAAACTTTTTGCAAAGTATTTCATTCCAGAAACAGTTATTTATAAGTTCCAGAAAAATTAGTTTAATGTTCCAGTAACTTTAATCTGAAGTTTGTTGTTCCAGTAAGTTTATGTTTATGGTTCCGATATACTTAAGTTCAATGTTCCAGAAGAGTAAAGTACGAAAAATAAATAAAGCAAGAACAAGATCACCGTTTTTATAGAGGTTCGCGCCCGAATGGCCTACTTCCTCTCTTCCAGCACCCCTGGGTAAAATTCACTAAAAAACGTGGCTTGCAGGACGAACCTTTGCCACACGAGATTACAAGATACAAATCTTTCTCTTGATTTTACCGAGCTTGCTAGGACACCTCCTATCGCTCCAACAATGTGCTTGCTAGACCTCAGCTTATCGCACTAACATGTGCTTGCTAGAACCCTATGTTCTATCGCACCAAAAATGTGCTTGCTAGGTAAACAACCTATCGCACTAAACAATCATGCTTGCTAGGACACCTCCTATCGCACTATTACAAGTAAGATGGTTTTGAAGTAGTACAATGAATACTCCTCTCGAGTAAGATGTACACAAGTATGCTCACTAACCTTTCTTTTAACCTCTTAAAATATCTCAAAGTTCTCAAAAGCAAGGGTTAAAAAAGATTTTCGTTTTTCACAAAAATATTTTTGCAAGTTTAAGTAAAAATGAATATTTGCTTTTCAAATGATTTTCACAAATTAAAGTATGCAAAAGCAAGCGTAATTTTCTCAAAGTAAAGCTCTAATTTTTCTCTCAAAGTTGGTGTGTAAAAATCGACTATGAAGAGCTCAATTTATAGGTGGAAAATTCGGATCCAAAAAGTGCAAGATTTCAAGACAAAAATCTTTCTTTAATTCAAAATGATTTTGTCACAAGTTAGAATATATGATCCGATTTTTGTGTGCTTAATAAGCAAAATGAATTTGAACAAAGTTCTTTGAATAGAGCATTAAAACAAGTCCAAGTTAAAGAAGATTTTTCCTTAGTAAAGAGATTTGCAAGATTAAGTTCAAAGAGGTAAGATTTTGGCCACAATGATTTGGAAAGAATTCAAACACTTGCTAAGTTAAAGAAGGCTGATTTTTTAAGAAAACAATTAAGGAAGATCTTGCCTAATAAAAAGATTTGGTAAGATAATTTAATTGGCCTTTTAAAAACTCTTTTCATTAACCAAGTTTGCGGCACAAGGCATTTGAAGAAAACTTTACAATATAAAAGGTTTTCTTTAAATATGGCATGTTAGGCAAAATATTTATTTTGGGAAATTTACATAGACATCCCCTGACTATTACCCTAATTACAAGAAATTACCCTCATGTTTCAAATATTACAAAAACACCCCCTTGACTTAACGGCAGTTAGTCAACTTTAACGGAACATGTAAAATGTCCAAAATACCCTTCATTGTTTCCAATATTTACACAATATTTTAAAAAAAAAAACCCACCCTACCCCCACTCCACTCCTCCACCCTTCCATCCCCGTCTCCCCTGCCACCCTCACCGCCGTCGAAGACGCCGGCGCAAGCACTCCCAGATTAATTTCACTCCCAAATCCAGAATTTCCCGCACAAGATTCAAACTTTAGCATCCAGCCTTCTTAAATTTCAATCATTTTGAGCTAGGAGGTAACAAAATTACAATGCCCAAGATCCCCAAAACTTTTATTTGCATGAAACCTCCATTCATGGAGGTTTTGGTATATCAATGGGACTGGAGGTGGACGAAAGATAGCGATAAACTTTGATCCGGATTGAGGCCAGCTTGTGCCGACAAGACGCCGGCGGTGGGTTGGAAGGGGAGACGGGGAGAGGAAGGGGTGGGGGGAGGTGAGGGTGGGTGGGTGGGTGGGTTTTTTCCCTAAATTAGATTTTATTTTTAAACAAAATAATTATAAAATTTATTTATAAAATTTTACCTAATCAAGTTATGTTAAAATAATTTTTTTATGAAATTTTAAATTGATTTATTTTATTTTTGTAAGAAATTATATGTTATTAAAACTTTATTTACCGGATTGTGTTATTGTAGATAAATTTATTAAATTTTAAATTAGTTTATTTTATTTTTGTACGAAAAATATATGTTATTAAAACAAAACTTTATTTACCAGTTGTGTTATTGTAAATAAATTTATTAAATTTTAAATGTTTTTTATTTTTGTAAGAAAATATATGTTATTAAAACTTTATTTATTGAATTGTGTTATTGCAAATAAATTTATTAAATTTTAATTTGACTTGTTTTATTTTTGTAAGAAAATATACGTTATTAAAACTTTATTTACTGGATTGTGTAATTGTAAATAATTTATTAAATTTTAAATTGTTTGTTTTATTTTTTAAGAAAATATATGTTATTCAAACTTTATTTATCGAATTGTGTTATTGTAAAGTTATTAAAATTTTATTTATCGAATTGTGTTGTTGTAAATAAATTTATTAAATTTAAATTGATTTATTTTAATTTTAAAGTTTAATAAATTTATTTACAATATTTATTACACGATTACAAAAACACCCCCAGTAACATAAAATATATTACAAATACACCCTTGGGGGCAAAATTGGAAAAACATGAAAAGTTTTTGATGACGTCATCATCTACCGTCAAAAATTGACGCCGTAAGGGGTCTCCTTGTAATATTGTTTTGGTCGAGGGGGTGTCTTTGTAATATTTGAAACAGGAGGGTAAGTTCTTGTAATTAGGGTAATAGCCAGGGGGTGTCTATGTAAATCTCCCTATTATTTTAATCCATGAATTACTTAAAAAGGTTTGGATTAAAATTATTTGGGCCAAAAAAATAATTTAAATCTTTAGGAAAATGTTTGGGCCGAAGATATTTTTCTTGCTCTTAATAGTTTGAGGTAAATTGAACTTACGTGACCTCAATTTTCTTGTGTCGAAAATTGGACCCTTCCAAATGGTGCATGGGTCTACAAACTATTTGTCGATTGGTCTTCTTCATTGATGGGCTTGTAAGATCTTTATTGAGCCTTTTATTCTTGCTTGATCAATTTCTCGTAAACGAGTCTCCCTTCAAATAATGAGCTTCTTAATAATCCCTGTTAAGATTAAACTCAAGAACCGAGCTCAAATATCAAGTTGTTTGTTAATCATTAATTATTCGACTAACACAAACAAACTAAAAATCAAAAAATTATGGTTAAGATGAGATATTATTTAGTGTAGTAGTAAAATGTATTTTTTTTTCTTTGAGATGATAATTACATTAATACGTCATCATTACATCAAGAGTCAATTCAATAAAGTCAAATTATAAAGAAAAACTAACAACCTCTAGGTACTGGTGCCTCAGCCTTGTGTTGTTACTAGTTAGTCACACCAATTCAGTAATATAAAATACTTTTTATTTCATTCATGTAGATGATAAAAACTCATAAATTGGATTATTGGATACTCAAACAATACATAGTAAAGTAGATAGTAAAAACACAGACGTACATTGGATACTCAGAGAAAATTGCACGTGTAATTAATTCTTTGTGGGATGGGATTCACAAACAATGCAATAATGTGAGGTTTCAAGATTTTTTTCTGGTTGAGTATATCCATCTTGATTATTCTTGTAAGTAACATCTATTATACGCTCGAGATTCAGAATTCGCATAAGAACATCTCTCGAGTCTGGCCTCAAACATTCCTCATTAATATCTTTCCATGCATCTTTAACCATTTCCATAAACTTATTCACCGTCTCTTCATTAGTCGCACCGT
>JAYDYQ010002331.1:0-15773 GCA_034814905.1 Penstemon davidsonii | reverse complement strand
TCAAAGCACGAGAACCCGATAAATAAATTACCAAAACACAATAGAATAAGCCGAGAAAAATACCATTTGTTTTTCTGAAAATGCCGCTTGAAAAACATAAGGAATGCAGGTTGATTAGTTGTTTGTCCATCCTTGATTTGATCACTTATTGCTCTTAGCAATAATCATGTAAAATGAGAAAGAGTTGAGTATGTTTAATTGATTTAAAAGAGAGAAAAGAAAAATTATAGAATTTTTGGAAAAGGGAGCGTTACATCCGATGTTGTGTGGCGGCGAACAAGAAAAGGTTGGGTAATTAGGTTTTATACTAGAAGGAGAAATTATTTCCTACAACAACACCAACATTAAGAAATCATAAACATGGTCTAATTTTCTATAATCACTTGTCACTTTGGGGAAAATGCAAGATACTCCCGGGTATTAAGCTAAACCCTATTGAAACTAATATGTAAATTTTTTATGGCATAGAATATCCTTGTACATTTAAAAACTCTCCACGAAAGCCCCCAACATGTTCTAAATAAATGGTTTAGATCATCTTATTTCAAGAAACAAATTTTAACATATTTCACGTGCAGTTGTAGGACCAACAAAAGTACATTAAAAATGGTTTCTTCAAATATGTCGATTAAAAAAGACAACTTTTTTTACAAATTAGGCGGTTTTGTGCTCAATTTTTAAAAGTATAAGGAGTTTCTATCCATTAAAAATTTCACAGAATATTTTCGTGCGGGTTTAGCACAACAAAAATGAGTATTTTAATTTTACCAAAAATTAAGGCCTGATTCCTATTAATTTTTATCACGAATTCCAAGTTTGAGATTTGTAGAAAAGGAAATATAGAAGATCGACTTTAAATAGAAATGGGAGTCAAATTCCAAGTTTTAAGGATTCAATAATATATTTAATATCGCACAAATGTTTTGTACTTGACTAAAACATACCAATAATTTAAAAATTTCGAAAGGATAATATAATTAATTAAACAATAAAAAAATGAACAATATGTTCAAAGCACGAGAACCTGATACATAAATTGCGGAAACAAAAAGAATAAGCTGAGAAAAATACCATTTGTTTTTCTGAAAATGCCGCATGAAAAAGTTAAAGAATGCAGGTTGATTAGTTGTTGGTCCATCCTTGATTTGATCACTTATAGCTCTTAGCAACAATCATGACAAATGAGAAAGAGTTTAGTATGTTTAATTGATTTAAAAGAGAGAAAAGAAAAATTATAGAATTTTTGGAAAAGGGAGCGTTACATCCAATGTTGTGTGGCGGCGAACAACAAAAGGTTGGGTAATTTGGTTTTATAACAGAAGGATAAATTATTTCCTACTACAACACCAACATTACGAAATCATAAGCATGGTCTAATTTTCTTTAAATCACTTGTCACTTTGGGGAAATTGCAAGATACTCCCGGGTATTAAGCTAAACCCTATTGAAACTAATATGTAAATTTTTTATTGCATAGAATATCCTTATACATTTGAAAACTCTCCACGAAACCCCCCAACATGTTCTAAATAAATGGTTTGGATCAACTTATTTCAAGAAACAAATTTAAAATATTTCACGTGAAGTTGTAGGACCCACAAGAAGTACATTAAAAATGATTTCTTCAAATATGTCGATAAAAAAAGAAATCTTTTTTACAAATTAGGGGGTTTTGTGCTCAATTTTTAAAAGTATAAGGAGGTTCTATCCATTAAAAATTTCACAGAATATTTTCGTGCGGGTTTAGCACAACACAAATGATTATTATAATTTTACCAAAAATTAAGGCCCGATTCCTATTAATTTTTATCACGAATTCCAAGTTTTAGATTTGTAGAAAAGGAAATCTAATAGATCGACTTTAAATAGAAATGGGAGTCAAATTCCAAGTTTTAAGGATTCAATAATATATTTAATATCGCACAAATGTTTTGTACTTGACTAAAACATACCAATTATTTAAAAATTTCGAAAGGATAATATAATTAATTAAACAATAAAAAAATGAACAATATGTTCAACGCACGAGAACCCGATACATAAATTACGGAAACATAAAGAATAAGCTGAGAAAAATACCCTTTGTTTTTTTTGAAAATGCCGCATGAAAAACTTAAGGAATGCAGGTTTATTAGTTGTTGGTCCATCGTTAATTTGATCACTTATAGCCCTTAGCAATAATCAGGACAAATGAGAAAGAGTTGAGTATGTTTAATTGATTTAAAAGAGAGAAAATAAAAATTATAGAATTTTTGGAAAAGGGAGCGTTACATCCGATGTTGTGTGGCGGAGAACAATAAAAGGTTGGGTAATTAGGTTTTATACCAGAAGGAGAAATTATTTCCTACAACAACACCAACATTAAGAAATCATAAGCATGGTCTAATTTTCTATAAATCACTTGTCACTTTGGGGAAATTGCAAGATACTCCCGGGTATTAAGCCAAACCCTATTGAAACTAACATGTAAATTTTTTATTGCATAGAATATCCTTGTACATTTAAAAACTCTCCACGAAACCCCCCAACATGTTCTAAATAAATGGTTTAGATCATCTTATTTCAAGAAACAAATTTTAAAATATTTCACGTGAAGGTGTAGGACCAACAAGAAGTACATTAAAAATGGTTTCTTCAAATATGTCGATAAAAAAAGATATATTTTTTACAAATTAGGGGGTTTTGTGCTCAATTTTTAAAAGTATAAGGAGTTTCTATCCATTAAAAATTTCACAGAATATTTTCGTGCGTGTTTAGCACAACACAAATGAGTATTATAATTTTACCAAAAATTAAGGCCCGATTCCTATTAATTTTATCACGAATTCAAAGTTTGAGATTTGTATAAAAGGAAATCTAGAAGACCGACTTTAAATAGAAATAGGAGTCAAATTCCAAGTTTTAAGGATTCAATAATATATTTAATATCGCACAAATGTTTTGTACTTGACTAAAACATACCAATAATTTAAAAATTTTGAAAGGATAATATAATTAATTAAACAATAAAAAAATGAACAATATGTTCAAAGCACGAGAACCCGATACATAAATTATGGAAACATAAAGAATAAGCTGAGAAAAATACCATTTGTTTTTCTGAAAATGCCGCATGAAAAAGTTAAGGAATGCAGGTTGATTAGTTGTTTGTCCATCCTTGATTTGATCACTTATTGCTCTTAGCAACAATCATGCAAAATGAGAAAGAGTGTAGTATGTTTAATTGATTTAAAAGAGAGAAAAGAAAAATTATAGAATTTTTGGAAAATGGAGCGTTACATCCGATGTTGTGTGGCGGCGAACAATAAAAGGTTGGGCAATTAGGTTTTATACCAGAAGGAGAAATTATTTCCTACAACAACACCAACATTACGAAATCATAAGCATGGTCTAATTTTCTTTAAATCACTTGTCACTTTGGGGAAATTGCAAGATACTCCCGGGTATTAAGCTAAACCCTATTGAAACTAACATGTAAATTTTTTATTGCATAGAATATCCTTGTACATTTAAAAACTCTCCACGAAACCCCCCAACATGTTCTAAATAAATGGTTTAGATCATCTTATTTCAAGAAACAAATTTTAAAATATTTCACGTGAAGGTGTAGGACTAACAAGAAGTACATTAAAAATGGTTTCTTCAAATATGTCGATAAAAAAAGATATATTTTTTACAAATTAGGGGGTTTTGTGCTCAATTTTTAAAAGTATAAGGAGTTTCTATACATTAAAAATTTCACAGAATATTTTCGTGCGTGTTTAGCACAACACAAATGAGTATTATAATTTTACCAAAAATTAAGGCCCGATTCCTATTAATTTTATCACGAATTCAAAGTTTGAGATTTGTATAAAAGGAAATCTAGAAGACCGACTTTAAATAGAAATAGGAGTCAAATTCCAAGTTTTAAGGATTCAGTAATATATTTAATATCGCACAAATGTTTTGTACTTGACTAAAACATAACAATTATTTAAAAATTTCGAAAGGATAATATATTTAATTAAACAATAAAAAAATGAACAATATGTTCAAAGCACGAGAACCCGATACATAAATTATGGAAACATAAAGAATATGCTGAGAAAAATACCATTTGTTTTTCTGAAAATGCAGCATGAAAAAGTTAAAGAATGCAGGTTGATTAGTTGTTTGTCCATCCTTGATTTGATCACTTATTGCTCTTAGCAACAATCATGCAAAATGAGAAAGAGTGTAGTATGTTTAATTGATTTAAAAGAGAGAAAAGAAAAATTATAGAATTTTTGGAAAAGGAAGCGTTACATCCGATGTTGTGTGGCGGCGAACAATAAAAGGTTGGGCAATTAGATTTTATACCAGAAGGAGAAATTATTTCCTACAACAACACCAACATTACGAAATCATAAGCATGGTCTAATTTTCTTTAAATAACTTGTCACTTTGGGGAAATTGCAAGATACTCCCGGGTATTAAGCTAAACCCTATTGAAACTAACATGTAAATTTTTTATTGCATAGAATATCCTTGTACATTTAAAAACTCTCCACGAAACCCACCAACATGTTCTAAATAAATGGTTTAGATCATCTTATTTCAAGAAACAAATTTTAAAATATTTCACGTAAAGGTGTAGGACCAACAAGAAGTACATTAAAAATGGTTTCTTCAAATATGTCGATAAAAAAATATATATTTTTTACAAATTAGGGGGTTTTGTGCTCAATTTTTAAAAGTATAAGGAGTTTCTATCCGTTAAAAATTTCACAGAATATTTTCGTGCGTGTTTAGCACAACACAAATGAGTATTATAATTTTACCAAAAATTAAGGCCCGATTCCTATTAATTTTATCACGAATTCAAAGTTTTAGATTTGTATAAAAGGAAATCTAGAAGACCGACTTTAAATAGAAATAGGAGTCAAATTCCAAGTTTTAAGGATTCAATAATATATTTAATATCGCACAAATGTTTTGTACTTGACTAAAACATACCAATAATTTAAAAATTTTGAAAGGATAATATAATTAATTAAACAATAAAAAAATGAACAATATGTTCAAAGCACGAGAACCCGATACATAAATTATGGAAACATAAAGAATAAGCTGAGAAAAATACCATTTGTTTTTCTGAAAATGCCGCATGAAAAAGTTAAGGAATGCAGGTTGATTAGTTGTTTGTCCATCCTTGATTTGATCACTTATTGCTCTTAGCAACAATCATGCAAAATGAGAAAGAGTGTAGTATGTTTAATTGATTTAAAAGAGAGAAAAGAAAAATTATAGAATTTTTGGAAAATGGAGCGTTACATCCGATGTTGTGTGGCGGCGAACAATAAAAGGTTGGGCAATTAGGTTTTATACCAGAAGGAGAAATTATTTCCTACAACAACACCAACATTACGAAATCATAAGCATGGTCTAATTTTCTTTAAATCACTTGTCACTTTGGGGAAATTGCAAGATACTCCCGGGTATTAAGCTAAACCCTATTGAAACTAACATGTAAATTTTTTATTGCATAGAATATCCTTGTACATTTAAAAACTCTCCACGAAACCCCCCAACATGTTCTAAATAAATGGTTTAGATCATCTTATTTCAAGAAACAAATTTTAAAATATTTCACGTGAAGGTGTAGGACTAACAAGAAGTACATTAAAAATGGTTTCTTCAAATATGTCGATAAAAAAAGATATATTTTTTACAAATTAGGGGGTTTTGTGCTCAATTTTTAAAAGTATAAGGAGTTTCTATCCATTAAAAATTTCACAGAATATTTTCGTGCGTGTTTAGCACAACACAAATGAGTATTATAATTTTACCAAAAATTAAGGCCCGATTCCTATTAATTTTATCACGAATTCAAAGTTTGAGATTTGTATAAAAGGAAATCTAGAAGACCGACTTTAAATAGAAATAGGAGTCAAATTCCAAGTTTTAAGGATTCAGTAATATATTTAATATCGCACAAATGTTTTGTACTTGACTAAAACATAACAATTATTTAAAAATTTCGAAAGGATAATATATTTAATTAAACAATAAAAAAATGAACAATATGTTCAAAGCACGAGAACCCGATACATAAATTATGGAAACATAAAGAATAAGCTGAGAAAAATACCATTTGTTTTTCTGAAAATGCCGCATGAAAAAGTTAAAGAATGCAGGTTGATTAGTTGTTTGTCCATCCTTGATTTGATCACTTATTGCTCTTAGCAACAATCATGCAAAATGAGAAAGAGTGTAGTATGTTTAATTGATTTAAAAGAGAGAAAAGAAAAATTATAGAATTTTTGGAAAAGGAAGCGTTACATCCGATGTTGTGTGGCGGCGAACAATAAAAGGTTGGGCAATTAGGTTTTATACCAGAAGGAGAAATTATTTCCTACAACAACACCAACATTACGAAATCATAAGCATGGTCTAATTTTCTTTAAATCACTTGTCACTTTGGGGAAATTGCAAGATACTCCCGGGTATTAAGCTAAACCCTATTGAAACTAACATGTAAATTTTTTATTGCATAGAATATCCTTGTACATTTAAAAACTCTCCACGAAACCCCCCAACATGTTCTAAATAAATGGTTTAGATCATCTTATTTCAAGAAACAAATTTTAAAATATTTCACGTAAAGGTGTAGGACCAACAAGAAGTACATTAAAAATGGTTTCTTCAAATATGTCGATAAAAAAATATATATTTTTTACAAATTAGGGGGTTTTGTGCTCAATTTTTAAAAGTATAAGGAGTTTCTATCCATTAAAAATTTCACAGAATATTTTCGTGCGTGTTTAGCACAACACAAATGAGTATTATAATTTTACCAAAAATTAAGGCCCGATTCCTATTAATTTTATCACGAATTCAAAGTTTTAGATTTGTATAAAAGGAAATCTAGAAGACCGACTTTAAATAGAAATAGGAGTCAAATTCCAAGTTTTAAGGATTCAATAATATATTTAATATCGCACAAATGTTTTGTACTTGACTAAAACATACCAATAATTTAAAAATTTCGAAAGGATAATATAATTAATTAAACAATAAAAAAATGAACAATATGTTCAAAGCACGAGAACCCGATACATAAATTATGGAAACATAAAGAATAAGCTGAGAAAAATACCATTTGTTTTTCTGAAAATGCCGCATGAAAAAGTTAAAGAATGCAGGTTGATTAGTTGTTTGTCCATCCTTGATTTGATCACTTATTGCTCTTAGCAACAATCATGCAAAATGAGAAAGAGTGTAGTATGTTTAATTGATTTAAAAGAGAGAAAAGAAAAATTATAGAATTTTTGGAAAATGGAGCGTTACATCCGATGTTGTGTGGCGGCGAACAATAAAAGGTTGGGCAATTAGGTTTTATACCAGAAGGAGAAATTATTTCCTACAACAACACCAACATTACGAAATCATAAGCATGGTCTAATTTTCTTTAAATCACTTGTCACTTTGGGGAAATTGCAAGATACTCCCGGGTATTAAGCTAAACCCTATTGAAACTAACATGTAAATTTTTTATTGCATAGAATATCCTTGTACATTTAAAAACTCTCCACGAAACCCCCCAACATGTTCTAAATAAATGGTTTAGATCATCTTATTTCAAGAAACAAATTTTAAAATATTTCACGTGAAGGTGTAGGACCAACAAGAAGTACATTAAAAATGGTTTCTTCAAATATGTCGATAAAAAAAGATATATTTTTTACAAATTAGGGGGTTTTGTGCTCAATTTTTAAAAGTATAAGGAGTTTCTATCCATTAAAAATTTCACAGAATATTTTCGTGCGTGTTTAGCACAACACAAATGAGTATTATAATTTTACCAAAAATTAAGGCCCGATTCCTATTAATTTTATCACGAATTCAAAGTTTGAGATTTGTATAAAAGGAAATCTAGAAGACCGACTTTAAATAGAAATAGGAGTCAAATTCCAAGTTTTAAGGATTCAATAATATATTTAATATCGCACAAATGTTTTGTACTTGACTAAAACATACCAATAATTTAAAAATTTCGAAAGGATAATATAATTAATTAAACAATAAAAAAATGAACAATATGTTCAAAGCACGAGAACCCGATACATAAATTATGGAAACATAAAGAATAAGCTGAGAAAAATACCATTTGTTTTTCTGAAAATGCCGCATGAAAAAGTTAAAGAATGCAGGTTGATTAGTTGTTTGTCCATCCTTGATTTGATCACTTATTGCTCTTAGCAACAATCATGCAAAATGAGAAAGAGTGTAGTATGTTTAATTGATTTAAAAGAGAGAAAAGAAAAATTATAGAATTTTTGGAAAAGGAAGCGTTACATCCGATGTTGTGTGGCGGCGAACAATAAAAGGTTGGGCAATTAGGTTTTATACCAGAAGGAGAAATTATTTCCTACAACAACACCAACATTACGAAATCATAAGCATGGTCTAATTTTCTTTAAATCACTTGTCACTTTGGGGAAATTGCAAGATACTCCCGGGTATTAAGCTAAACCCTATTGAAACTAACATGTAAATTTTTTATTGCATAGAATATCCTTGTACATTTAAAAACTCTCCACGAAACCCCCCAACATGTTCTAAATAAATGGTTTAGATCATCTTATTTCAAGAAACAAATTTTAAAATATTTCACGTAAAGGTGTAGGACCAACAAGAAGTACATTAAAAATGGTTTCTTCAAATATGTCGATAAAAAAAGATATATTTTTTACAAATTAGGGGGTTTTGTGCTCAATTTTTAAAAGTATAAGGAGTTTCTATCCATTAAAAATTTCACAGAATATTTTCGTGCGTGTTTAGCACAACACAAATGAGTATTATAATTTTACCAAAAATTAAGGCCCGATTCCTATTAATTTTATCACGAATTCAAAGTTTTAGATTTGTATAAAAGGAAATCTAGAAGACCGACTTTAAATAGAAATAGGAGTCAAATTCCAAGTTTTAAGGATTCAATAATATATTTAATATCGCACAAATGTTTTGTACTTGACTAAAACATACCAATAATTTAAAAATTTCGAAAGGATAATATAATTAATTAAACAATAAAAAAATGAACAATATGTTCAAAGCACGAGAACCCGATACATAAATTATGGAAACATAAAGAATAAGCTGAGAAAAATACCATTTGTTTTTCTGAAAATGCCGCATGAAAAAGTTAAAGAATGCAGGTTGATTAGTTGTTTGTCCATCCTTGATTTGATCACTTATTGCTCTTAGCAACAATCATGCAAAATGAGAAAGAGTGTAGTATGTTTAATTGATTTAAAAGAGAGAAAAGAAAAATTATAGAATTTTTGGAAAATGGAGCGTTACATCCGATGTTGTGTGGCGGCGAACAATAAAAGGTTGGGCAATTAGGTTTTATACCAGAAGGAGAAATTATTTCCTACAACAACACCAACATTACGAAATCATAAGCATGGTCTAATTTTCTTTAAATCACTTGTCACTTTGGGGAAATTGCAAGATACTCCCGGGTATTAAGCTAAACCCTATTGAAACTAACATGTAAATTTTTTATTGCATAGAATATCCTTGTACATTTAAAAACTCTCCACGAAACCCCCCAACATGTTCTAAATAAATGGTTTAGATCATCTTATTTCAAGAAACAAATTTTAAAATATTTCACGTGAAGGTGTAGGACCAACAAGAAGTACATTAAAAATGGTTTCTTCAAATATGTCGATAAAAAAAGATATATTTTTTACAAATTAGGGGGTTTTGTGCTCAATTTTTAAAAGTATAAGGAGTTTCTATCCATTAAAAATTTCACAGAATATTTTCGTGCGTGTTTAGCACAACACAAATGAGTATTATAATTTTACCAAAAATTAAGGCCCGATTCCTATTAATTTTATCACGAATTCAAAGTTTGAGATTTGTATAAAAGGAAATCTAGAAGACCGACTTTAAATAGAAATAGGAGTCAAATTCCAAGTTTTAAGGATTCAATAATATATTTAATATCGCACAAATGTTTTGTACTTGACTAAAACATACAATAATTTAAAAATTTCGAAAGGATAATATAATTAATTAAACAATAAAAAAATGAACAATATGTTCAAAGCACGAGAACCCGATACATAAATTATGGAAACATAAAGAATAAGCTGAGAAAAATACCATTTGTTTTTCTGAAAATGCAGCAAGAAAAAGTTAAAGAATGCAGGTTGATTAGTTGTTTGTCCATCCTTGATTTGATCACTTATTGCTCTTAGCAACAATCATGCAAAATGAGAAAGAGTGTAGTATGTTTAATTGATTTAAAAGAGAGAAAAGAAAAATTATAGAATTTTTGGAAAAGGGAGCGTTACATCCGATGTTGTGTGGCGGCGAACAATAAAAGGTTGGGCAATTAGGTTTTATACCAGAAGGAGAAATTATTTCCTACAACAACACCAACATTACGAAATCATAAGCATGGTCTAATTTTCTTTAAATCACTTGTCACTTTGGGGAAATTGCAAGATACTCCCGGGTATTAAGCTAAACCCTATTGAAACTAACATGTAAATTTTTTATTGCATAGAATATCCTTGTACATTTAAAAACTCTCCACGAAACCCCCCAACATGTTCTAAATAAATGGTTTAGATCATCTTATTTCAAGAAACAAATTTTAAAATATTTCACGTAAAGGTGTAGGACCAACAAGAAGTACATTAAAAATGGTTTCTTCAAATATGTCGATAAAAAAAGATATATTTTTTACAAATTAGGGGGTTTTGTGCTCAATTTTTAAAAGTATAAGGAGTTTCTATCCGTTAAAAATTTCACAGAATATTTTCGTGCGTGTTTAGCACAACACAAATGAGTATTATAATTTTACCAAAAATTAAGGCCCGATTCCTATTAATTTTATCACGAATTCAAAGTTTTAGATTTGTATAAAAGGAAATCTAGAAGACCGACTTTAAATAGAAATAGGAGTCAAATTCCAAGTTTTAAGGATTCAATAATATATTTAATATCGCACAAATGTTTTGTACTTGACTAAAACATACCAATAATTTAAAAATTTCGAAAGGATAATATAATTAATTAAACAATAAAAAAATGAACAATATGTTCAAAGCACGAGAACCCGATACATAAATTATGGAAACATAAAGAATAAGCTGAGAAAAATACCATTTGTTTTTCTGAAAATGCCGCATGAAAAAGTTAAGGAATGCAGGTTGATTAGTTGTTTGTCCATCCTTGATTTGATCACTTATTGCTCTTAGCAACAATCATGCAAAATGAGAAAGAGTGTAGTATGTTTAATTGATTTAAAAGAGAGAAAAGAAAAATTATAGAATTTTTGGAAAATGGAGCGTTACATCCGATGTTGTGTGGCGGCGAACAATAAAAGGTTGGGCAATTAGGTTTTATACCAGAAGGAGAAATTATTTCCTACAACAACACCAACATTACGAAATCATAAGCATGGTCTAATTTTCTTTAAATCACTTGTCACTTTGGGGAAATTGCAAGATACTCCCGGGTATTAAGCTAAACCCTATTGAAACTAACATGTAAATTTTTTATTGCATAGAATATCCTTGTACATTTAAAAACTCTCCACGAAACCCCCCAACATGTTCTAAATAAATGGTTTAGATCATCTTATTTCAAGAAACAAATTTTAAAATATTTCACGTGAAGGTGTAGGACCAACAAGAAGTACATTAAAAATGGTTTCTTCAAATATGTCGATAAAAAAAGATATATTTTTTACAAATTAGGGGGTTTTGTGCTCAATTTTTAAAAGTATAAGGAGTTTCTATCCATTAAAAATTTCACAGAATATTTTCGTGCGTGTTTAGCACAACACAAATGAGTATTATAATTTTACCAAAAATTAAGGCCCGATTCCTATTAATTTTATCACGAATTCAAAGTTTGAGATTTGTATAAAAGGAAATCTAGAAGACCGACTTTAAATAGAAATAGGAGTCAAATTCCAAGTTTTAAGGATTCAGTAATATATTTAATATCGCACAAATGTTTTGTACTTGACTAAAACATAACAATTATTTAAAAATTTCGAAAGGATAATATAATTAATTAAACAATAAAAAAATGAACAATATGTTCAAAGCACGAGAACCCGATACATAAATTATGGAAACATAAAGAATAAGCTGAGAAAAATACCATTTGTTTTTCCGAAAATGCCGCATGAAAAAGTTAAAGAATGCAGGTTGATTAGTTGTTTGTCCATCCTTGATTTGATCACTTATTGCTCTTAGCAACAATCATGCAAAATGAGAAAGAGTGTAGTATGTTTAATTGATTTAAAAGAGAGAAAAGAAAAATTATAGAATTTTTGGAAAATGGAGCGTTACATCCGATGTTGTGTGGCGGCGAACAATAAAAGGTTGGGCAATTAGGTTTTATACCAGAAGGAGAAATTATTTCCTACAACAACACCAACATTACGAAATCATAAGCATGGTCTAATTTTCTTTAAATCACTTGTCACTTTGGGGAAATTGCAAGATACTCCCGGGTATTAAGCTAAACCCTATTGAAACTAACATGTAAATTTTTTATTGCATAGAATATCCTTGTACATTTAAAAACTCTCCACGAAACCCCCCAACATGTTCTAAATAAATGGTTTAGATCATCTTATTTCAAGAAACAAATTTTAAAATATTTCACGTAAAGGTGTAGGACCAACAAGAAGTACATTAAAAATGGTTTCTTCAAATATGTCGATAAAAAAAGATATATTTTTTACAAATTAGGGGGTTTTGTGCTCAATTTTTAAAAGTATAAGGAGTTTCTATCCATTAAAAATTTCACAGAATATTTTCGTGCGTGTTTAGCACAACACAAATGAGTATTATAATTTTACCAAAAATTAAGGCCCGATTCCTATTAATTTTATCACGAATTCAAAGTTTTAGATTTGTATAAAAGGAAATCTAGAAGACCGACTTTAAATAGAAATAGGAGTCAAATTCCATGTTTTAAGGATTCAATAATTTATTTAATATCGCACAAATGTTTTGTACTTGACTAAAACATACCAATAATTTAAAAATTTCGAAAGGATAATATAATTAATTAAACAATAAAAAAATGAACAATATGTTCAAAGCACGAGAACCCGATACATAAATTATGGAAACATAAAGAATAAGCTGAGAAAAATACCATTTGTTTTTCTGAAAATGCCGCATGAAAAAGTTAAAGAATGCAGGTTGATTAGTTGTTTGTCCATCCTTGATTTGATCACTTATTGCTCTTAGCAACAATCATGCAAAATGAGAAAGAGTGTAGTATGTTTAATTGATTTAAAAGAGAGAAAAGAAAAATTATAGAATTTTTGGAAAAGGGAGCGTTACATCCGATGTTGTGTGGCGGCGAACAATAAAAGGTTGGGCAATTAGGTTTTATACCAGAAGGAGAAATTATTTCCTACAACAACACCAACATTACGAAATCATAAGCATGGTCTAATTTTCTTTAAATCACTTGTCACTTTGGGGAAATTGCAAGATACTCCCGGGTATTAAGCTAAACCCTATTGAAACTAACATGTAAATTTTTTATTGCATAGAATATCCTTGTACATTTAAAAACTCTCCACGAAACCCCCCAACATGTTCTAAATAAATGGTTTAGATCATCTTATTTCAAGAAACAAATTTTAAAATATTTCACGTGAAGGTGTAGGACCAACAAGAAGTACATTAAAAATGGTTTCTTCAAATATGTCGATAAAAAAAGATATATTTTTTACAAATTAGGGGGTTTTGTGCTCAATTTTTAAAAGTATAAGGAGTTTCTATCCATTAAAAATTTCACAGAATATTTTCGTGCGTGTTTAGCACAACACAAATGAGTATTATAATTTTACCAAAAATTAAGGCCCGATTCCTATTAATTTTATCACGAATTCAAAGTTTGAGATTTGTATAAAAGGAAATCTAGAAGACCGACTTTAAATAGAAATAGGAGTCAAATTCCAAGTTTTAAGGATTCAATAATATATTTAATATCGCACAAATGTTTTGTACTTGACTAAAACATAACAATTATTTAAAAATTTCGAAAGGATAATATAATTAATTAAACAATAAAAAAATGAACAATATGTTCAAAGCACGAGAACCCGATACATAAATTATGGAAACATAAAGAATAAGCTGAGAAAAATACCATTTGTTTTTCTGAAAATGCCGCATGAAAAAGTTAAAGAATGCAGGTTGATTAGTTGTTTGTCCATCCTTGATTTGATCACTTATTGCTCTTAGCAACAATCATGCAAAATGAGAAAGAGTGTAGTATGTTTAATTGATTTAAAAGAGAGAAAAGAAAAATTATAGAATTTTTGGAAAAGGGAGCGTTACATCCGATGTTGTGTGGCGGCGAACAATAAAAGGTTGGGCAATTAGGTTTTATACCAGAAGGAGAAATTATTTCCTACAACAACACCAACATTACGAAATCATAAGCATGGTCTAATTTTCTTTAAATCACTTGTCACTTTGGGGAAATTGCAAGATACTCCCGGGTATTAAGCTAAACCCTATTGAAACTAACATGTAAATTTTTTATTGCATAGAATATCCTTGTACATTTAAAAACTCTCCACGAAACCCCCCAACATGTTCTAAATAAATGGTTTAGATCATCTTATTTCAAGAAACAAATTTTAAAATATTTCACGTGAAGGTGTAGGACCAACAAGAAGTACATTAAAAATGGTTTCTTCAAATATGTCGATAAAAAAAGATATATTTTTTACAAATTAGGGGGTTTTGTGCTCAATTTTTAAAAGTATAAGGAGTTTCTATACATTAAAAATTTCACAGAATATTTTCGTGCGTGTTTAGCACAACACAAATGAGTATTATAATTTTACCAAAAATTAAGGCCCGATTCCTATTAATTTTATCACGAATTCAAAGTTTGAGATTTGTATAAAAGGAAATCTAGAAGACCGACTTTAAATAGAAATAGGAGTCAAATTCCAAGTTTTAAGGATTCAATAATATATTTAATATCGCACAAATGTTTTGTACTTGACTAAAACATACCAATAATTTAAAAATTTCGAAAGGATAATATAATTAATTAAACAATAAAAAAATGAACAATATGTTCAAAGCACGAGAACCCGATACATAAATTACCAAAACACAAATAGAATAAGCCGAGAAAAATACCATTTGTTTTTCTGAAAATGCCGCTTGAAAAACTTAAGGAATGCAGGTTGATTAGTTGTTGGTCCATCCTTGATTTGATCACTTATTGCTCTTAGCAACAATCATGCAAAATGAGAAAGAGTTTAGTATGTTTAATTGATTTAAAAGAGAGAAAAGAAAAATTATAGAATTTTTGGAAAATGGAGCGTTACATCCGATGTTGTGTGGCGGCGAACAATAAAAGGTTGGGCAATTAGGTTTTATACCAGAAGGAGAAATTATTTCCTACAACAACACCAACATTACGAAATCATAAGCATGGTCTAATTTTCTTTAAATCACTTGTCACTTTGGGGAAATTGCAAGATACTCCCGGGTATTAAGCTAAACCCTATTGAAACTAACATGTAAATTTTTTATTGCATAGAATATCCTTGTACATTTAAAAACTCTCCACGAAACCCCCCAACATCTTCCAAATAAATGGTTTAGATCATCTTATTTCAAGAAACAAATTTTAAAATATTTCACATGAAGTTGTAGGACCAACAAGAAGTACATTAAAAATGGTTTCTTCAAATATGTCGATAAAAAAAAGATATATTTTTT
>JAYDYQ010002330.1:0-19362 GCA_034814905.1 Penstemon davidsonii | reverse complement strand
ATTTTTTTTAAACCTCTTTCAGAAATCCCCAAAGAGAGGTACCCTAGTTCTGAATTATATAGTCATCAACATCCAATTTGCCAATAATGTGATCATCGAATGACCCACTCTCTGCCAGCTCTTGGCGGTTATGTCCAGTCAACACAAAATCAAATTCCCGACAAGGAATATTAACGGAGAATTGGTAGGTAACCCAATGTTCGCCCGAAAATGCTACATGCATTCCTGAACTAGCAAACATGGATTTGGTAATTGATTTGTCCAATGGAAGGACAAGACTGAGGACGTAGGAACATTGAAAGACGTTGTACATAAAAGGCGCACGAACTAATTCCCCAATGTGGGCTAAAGTGGTGATCGAAGAGGATCAATATCAGATCAAAAACCCTCCTCACCATGGCCTCTTAGTCTTTCTCATTCTTATTTTTATTTTCAATATATTAAGTTTGGGATCTACATGTTTAGAGCTTCGTAATTTCTTCATTTCATCAATAAATGTCCATTGTCTTGAATGTAATTAATTATTTGTCAAAATGAACAGGTTAATCACTTGGCATCTAAAGGCCTAGAAATCAATAACAATGGATCAACCTAAAAAGCTTCAAATGCTCGCATCGTAAAATTGGGAAGAAATGGTCTTGGCAAAAGCGAAAGACCAAAAAATGACAAATACGACATAGACACGTGAGGCTAGACCGAATGATAAGCCTAAACAAAGGAACCAAGAACAACTATATCCCTATAAGTCACAAAATGGTTGAAAGTCTTCACTAGACACCTAGGTATAGATAAACTAAAGTCTTGCAAGCCCCAAGATGGTTGAGAGTCTCCAGTTGAGACCTAAGGTTAGAGCATCTAAAGCCTCATAAGCCCCAAGATGGTTGAGACCTAGGTGTTGGGATACCTCAGTTGTCAAAACAACAAAAGTGCGGAATTAAAAAAAAATTGAGGTACCCTTACAACCCATAATCGATTTCCATCTAACTTATACGAATAAGGTTGAATTAAAGCATGAAACAAATAAATTAAAAGCAAGAAGGGGGTAAATCGTGATTTATCTCACCACAGACTAGGTGTTGAAAATATCTGGTCTTTTGATTCACAGTAGCACTCCAAGCGTCGTGCCTCTAGAAGTATCCACACCAGATGGATTGTAGCAACACCTTTAGGTCTTAGGCAAAGAACTAGAATAAGAAGACTTGTCGGAGGAAAAAGCTTGGAGAGGGATTCAGATCTAGATGAGAGAGAGAGGGGAGCTAGGGTTAGATAGCAATTAGTGTTTTTGGAGTCTCCTAGACTCCTATTTATAATGCCAGCCCTTTTCCTTGTTGTGCAAGAATTCTTCTTCGCTCATTCTTTAAATGGCCCATCTTAATTATATCTTGCATTTAAATTAACTCTTTCATTAAATAAACCCAATTAATTAGACATTCTAATTAATTAATTTCTCTCTTTTATTAATTAACACTTTAATTAGTATTTAATAATTAGATCATCTAATTATCAATCTCCAAATTGAACTAACACTTTAATTAAATTAAATTATTGATTAAACTTCCTTAAATCTATCATTTCATTTTTTACTGTTGTTGTCCAACTGTATTGTGTGTGACCCTCTAGGTTCACCATCAATTAGCCGTAGGCCCACAAACTCTTCGTGATTTAATTACAAGCAATTAATTGCTCAAACAACTAAACACTTTTAATTGACCACTACATAATTAATCTCCAATTAATTCAGGAGTACCTACACCTCATGGTCAATGTCTAGCCTCAAGCCCATACGGCCCAACGTTAGGTGAATTGATCTTGTGAACCTCACCTCTTATAACTGCTATGTACATATGGTCCTTCTAACGACTAATTTTCCGATCGAGACCTAAGGTGTGTGAATTGATCGGCAACTCTAATTATCTCGATTCTGTACTTTCTAATTCTGGATAATAAATCCAGTGTGACTGCTAAATTTGAAAACTCCTTCCCAAATCTATCACAGACCATGGCCATGGATTTCTCGGAATATATTATCTAAGAACGTACAGGAAATTCTCTCATCCATTACGATGAGTCTCATGTATAAGGACCAAATTGTACATTATTATAAGTCTGGAGAAAAATCCCATCAACGATATGCGTCACGCGCTTCCACAATGGATTTTTTTGTTCGAGTCGTTCGATGCGTTTGATCCCCTATTGAACCACCTACTCATATGCACTAGCATCAAATGTCTTGTTCATGAAACGCTACAAATTCACTCAATGTAAATCATCCATATTCATGTAATTCTTAGAAATTCCTTCGATACCCCGTCTCATTTGGAATATATGACTTGGAACATGTTTTAAGATCACGACTTTAGAGAGTGTTTTATGATTGCACTCATAGTGAAGTGAATCGTCCCATAGTTATATGTGATATTAGAATTTCAACCAATTGCTTAAATGTATTCGCAAGAGATGAAGGTGGCCATTGTTCATTCCATACAGTATAAATAAACATTGTGTTTTAATTATTTGATCAAAGATTGTTTGACACAACCCTTCTAGGCTTTGAAAGAGTCCTATTACAAGCAAAAAGTATTGGCTTGCTGGGAACTATAATCGCCCACTTGCCCTAAAACCAATCACAAACATTTCTAAGACCCATCTTTACAAGATGCCCCTCGAACACCTTTTGCGATAGTGACTTCGTAAGTAGATCAACTACGTTGTCTTCCTAGTCGACACGTTACATATGAATGTCTCCTCGACCAATGATTTCCCTAATCATATGGTATTTCCTCATCACGTATTTAGACTGGTGGTGTGATCTCAGTTTCTTCGCTTGAACGATTGACCCATTGTTGTCACAGAAGATACTACGGGTTCTGCAATGCTAGGTACTGCATCCAACTCTTGGATGAAGTTTCTCATCCAAACACTCTCCTTTGATGCATCTGATGCTGCGATATATTTTGCTTTAGTTGTTGAGTCGGCAGTGGTGGACTGCTTGGAACTCTTCCAACTCACCGCTGCTCCATTAAGGCGGAATATGTAGCCAAAATTGGATTTATAATCATCCACGTGAGACTGGAAACTTGAATTCGTGAATCTTTCGAGTTTCAATTCCACTAATACCGTAGACCAAGAACATATCCATAGTCCTTCTCAAGTAGTTAAGAATTACTTTTACGGCAGTCCAGTGCTCTTCACCTGGATTTGATTGATAGCGGCTCGTGACACTCAGAGCATGCACTACGTTAGGTCTAATACATAACATTGCATACATTATGCTACCTATTGCAGAGGCATAAGGTATGAGAGACATTCTTCTATTTTCCTCATCACTTATAGGGCACATTGATTTGGAAAGAGAGATTTCATGTCTCATCGGAAGCAATCATTTGGATTCTTCCATACTGAATCTTTTCAGTATCGTGTTAATGTACTGAGATTGGGAGAGTCCTAACATCTTCTTCGACCTATCTCTATAGATACGTATCTCCAATACGTAAGATGCCTTTCCCAAAACTTTCATGAAGAATTGCGCGGATAACCACGTTTCCATCTGCGCTAACATACTGATATCGTCTATAAAATAATAAATTGAACAGAGCTCTCATTGATCTTTTTGTACACACACGGTTCAAATACGTTTTTGATAAAGCCAAACGCCTTGACTGTCTCATCAAATCGTATGTTCCAGGTTTGGGACGCCTGTTTAAGGCCATAGATTGACCTCTGGAGTTTGCAGACCTTGTGCTCACTCCCTTTGGATGCAAAGCCCTTTGGATGTTACATAAAGATCTTCTTGTCAATGTCTCAATTGAGAAAGGTGATCTTTATATCAATTTTTCATATCTCGTAGTCATACCACGTGGCTATGGCCAGTAGTATCCGAATGGATTTTGACATCGCTGCTGGAGAAAAAGTTATCTCATAGTCTATTCAAGGCCTTTGAGAATATCTTTTTGCCACTACGAGCCTTATGAGTCAGAACTTCTCTATTCATTTCAAGCTTGCGCTTGAAGATCCATTTACAGCCTACAGGGACAGTTCCCTCAGGTGGATCAACCAAGGTCCATACCTTGTTGGAATGCATAGAATTTATTTTGAATTGCATGGTCTCGAGCCATGCACCCGAGTCTATGTCAGACATAACTTCTTCGTAAGTCCTTGGATCACCATCCAACTGATCATTTTCGTGAATGAAACCGAACCTTTCGGGTTCTTTACGAATTCGAGCGAATATTTGAAGTACTGGTGTACTAGTTGGTTCAATAAGTTCATGATCAACTCCCACTGTTTGTGGGGATGGGTCTGAATCTTGGACTTCACCAAGTTCCACGAATGTCCCATTTCTGTTAGTGAGGAAATCTTCCTCTAAGAAGTCGGCATTCCTAGAAACGAACATCTTTCGTTCCTTAGGATCGTAGAACAGGTATCCAATGGATTCATTTGGATACCCCACAAATTTGCACAAACTAGATCTACTATCCAGTTTATCTCCTTTCTTGTTTCTAACATAGGCAGGAGATCCTCATACTCGCAAGTGCGAATATACAGGTACTTTACCATACTATTCTTGGTGTGGCGTCGTAGGCACTAACTTTGAAGGTACTAAATTTAGTATCTTCGAAGCAGTTAGGAGATCTAATCCCCAAAATGAAAAACGAAGTTCAGCGAAACTCATCATGGAACGAACCATGTCCAATGATTCCTTATTTCAGACACTTCATTCTGTTGAGGTGTCCTAGGAGGAGATCGTTGTGAGAGAATCTCATTCTCTTTAAGATAATCGAGGAATTCTTGGCTTAAGTGTTCTCCACCTCGATCTGATTGAAGTGCCGTAATACTATCTCCTAATTGGTTCTCTACTTCTATTCGGAACTCTTTGAACTTTACAAAAGTTTCAAATTTGTACTTCATCAAGTACACATACCCAAAATGACTAAAGTCGTCTGTGATTGTTATGAAGTAGTAGTAACCTCCTCTTGCACTAACGCTCAGTGCTCCACAAACGTCAGTTTGGATCAAATCCAATGTTTGTTTGGTCCGCTCTAGTTTCCCAGTGAAAGGAGATTTGGTCATCTTTCCCTTGAAGCAGGATTCACAAGTTGGAAGTTCATCTAAGTTCTGTACTTCAAGAGCCTTAGAAGAAACCAACTTTTGGATCCTACTCTTGGAGATATGTCCAAGTCTAGAGTGTCAAAGTTGCTGACTATTATCATCTTGTTTTCTTTTCTTCGATTGAATGTGCATAATATTAGAGTTTGTAGGTTCAAGGGAATAAAGACCATCCACGAAAGTACCACTAGCATAAGTAAAGAAATTTTTAATCATGCAAAGTTATCCATTCAAAATTGAAAAACAAAAATCATCATTGTCTAACAAAGGAATAGAAATAATATTTTTGATAATTGTCAGTGCGTATAAACAGTCTTTCAAAACTAAAGTAAAATTCCCTATCACTAAATCCACGTCTCATATAACCTCTGCAACAACCCTTGCTCCGCTTCCAAATGCTGGATCCTATCCCCAGGCTTAAGTTATCTTACTGTTCCCATCACCTGCAAATCATTGCAGATATGAGAACCAACTTCGGTGTCCAACACCCATGATGCACAATTAACAGAAATAGTAACTTCAATAAAGAATATACCTTTGGAAGGTAGTCTGTGCAGTTCCTTTTCCAGTGCCCTGTTTTCTTGCAGTGGAAACAATTGTCTTCTTCTTTTGTTTACCTTTCTTGGGCTTTCCAGCCTTCGAGTGGTGAGCGATCATGACAAGTTCCTCTTTCTTAAGGGTTGCTTCTGTTGTAACCAACAGATTGGTCAGTTCATGAAGAGCGAGATTTCTCTCTTCCATGTTGAAATTCAACACGAACTGGTCGAATGAGCGAGGAAGAGTATGGAAGAGAAGGCCAGTGCTAAGATCAGCGTGCAATTCTACGTCCAGTCACCCCAATTTTACAACTTGGTTGATGAAACACAGACAGTGATCTCTGACATTGCTTCCCTCAGTCATCTTGAGATTAAACAATTCCTTGGTATCGCGAATCTTTCGGTGCAAGACTTCTCTCCAAATAACTGTTGGAGGTGGAGAAGTATATCAGAACATGAGGCATCTTATCATGTTGTTTTTGCAGCTCATTAGACATTGATGCTAGCACGAGGCAACGAACCTGAAGATCATCATCAACCCATTTAGCGTGGGTGGCTCGTTGTTCCTCAGAAGCTCTTGTCGTAGCAGGCATTGGCGTATCTAGAACATAACTCCGACGTTTGGAATCAAGGACCATCCTCAAGTTTCTCAGCCAGTCGAAGAAATTTGATCCATTCAATTTATTAGTGTCGAGGATGATGCATAATGGATATTAGACATAGAATAAAATATTCTACAGATGAAAAGAAGACAACTGATGGGGGCTACTTTACATATATGCCCGGATCGAACTTTTCGAGCTAGATCAGATAAATCCGACCCGTACCGACGACCGAGTCCTATCGAATGATCCAAGATCGACCCGATCTGCTTTTCGTATCTAATCGACCAGGAAAGAGACCCCGAAGACTTCATTGGCCATGCAGGATTCCTAGACACGTTAGGATACTACTAATGTTAGGATATATGTTATTATATATAGAGGGTCCTTCATTGTAATAAGGGTTAGACTTTGAATTTCTCCATTAATAACAAAGGATTCTACTCTCTTTTCTCCATTAATTAATTGCTTACTTATATTATTCCGTACAATTCCTTACTTGCATCATCCTGAGTACTTTAACCAAACCCTAATACTGTTGTTATTGGAATTAACTCATTGATATTACCACACATACGAAATTCGGTAAAATCAGTTGGTGCCCACCATGGGGCTAGGTTAATAGCTCGATCGAAATATGGTCAATCCAAGGAAAAGTACGCGCAACGCCAGAAAAAGCACGGCTTCTCAACCTCCACGTGCAGTTGAGGATTTACCTCAGAATTCCCAGAGAGTTAGTGGCAATAATTAGCAGCCTCCAGCCGGACGGCAGGAATGTGACCATATCGAGACTCAAGTTACGGGGAACGCGGTGGACAAACAAAACGATGAAGGGCAACAAATCCCTAGTCGGAGTAGGCCGCTAAACTCACCAGCTCGATCCATCCCCCCTCCCCTACCAGCCGATCAGGAAAAATTTAAGCAAATCGCTCAACTTATGAGCTCGCTATGTGCTCAAATCCTGCAAGCACCGGCACAGGAAACCACTGGTCCAATGGCGGCTGCAGTTCAGCCTCCAAGAGGGCTTAATACTAATAGGGTACCCCGAGGGGAAGTAGATCGAGTTTCTGATCAAGCAGAGAGCCCAGACGCGGATCAGCGATCTCAAATCTCCCCACCAGTTAATTATGGAAGGCCAGTTGGTCGAAGAATTAATCAGGCAAGAGTTGATGCTCGTCCTGAACCACATCAGTCTAGGGAAAGAACTGTTATTCCAATCGATGACGACGTGATACCTCCAATCACTGAACGTCGAACTACGAGAAGATTCTTGGAAAGAGATATCGAGAGGATGGTGGAAGAACGAGTGGAACAGAGGCTATTAGTAGCAAGACAGCCCTGGTCCCGCTCAAGAGACGTACAAGATAGCATTGCGACCTGTTCACCCTTCTGTCCAGAAATCAAAGAAACACAGGCCTCAGGTCAACTACCTAGTCGGCTCCCTCGATATGACGGAGCAGGTGATCCATGCGATTATATTTTCAGCTTTACGAATATTATGAATTTGTATGCGCACTCGGCCGAATACACGACAAAATTGATGGTCACAACGTTCGAAGGATTGGCATTAGATTAGTTCGGAAAACAACCTCCTAACTCAATATTCAGCTTCAGGGAGCTATGTAACAAACTAGAGCAACAATTCGCGAGCCACAAAAGACAAAAACTCCCTATGAGTTACGTAGGGACGATTCCCCAACAGGAAGGAGAATCTTTAAGAAGCTGGCTGGCTAGGTTTAATGTCGAGTTACTAAAGATCGATTCTCCAAATATCGACTATATAATATCGATCTTATTCGACCTTACAAAAAACTGACAATTTGGTAATGCACTAAGTCGGAAACAACCTCGGACTTTTGCAGAAATTATGACGTTGGCTTCCAAGTATATGACACAGGAAGAGATGAACTCGTTCAAAGATAAGAATAAGAACAAAGCTTCCACCTCGGGATCTAAGAAACCTGATAAAGCCCCGATCCCTAGAATAACAGACTATGATCGGTCCTTCAGAAAAGGAAATGTCTTTCAAAGACTGGAATACGGAGGAAATAACCCTGAGAAAAGACCTAATACCTCAGACCCCGAACTCCAGACAGAAATATCAGGGATCGAGTTGATTATGTGGAGTATACCAAATTAAATGCTCCTAGAGAAGATATATTGGTTATCCTCGAGAGGAACAACTGGATTCCTCCGGCAAAAAGAATTACACAAGCTAAGCCCGGTGCAAAAAACTACAATCTCTATTGTAGATATCATCGAGCTCACGGTCATAGGACCGAGGATTGTTATCATCTGAAGCAGGAGATCGAAAGATTGATACAGGAAGGTAAATTGAATGAATTTGTGGAAAGGACGGACCAAAGGAGACAACGGACATGTAGTCCCAGAAGGAGGAATGGACATAGAAGTCCATCCAGACGATCTCCGGTTAATAATGCGCCTCGAAGAGATGACACGGACAACGATCATGTAAATGGAACCATACATGTGATCTCTGGTGGCCCAGCTGGAGGGGATAGTCGTAATGCGAGGAGAAGAACGGTTCAATCTTTAGAAAAGGAGATAGTGATCCCTGAGGAAGTATGGGCACTCGAGAATAAAAGTTCCGAGAAACAAATAATCAGCTTTGATGAGAGTGAAGTCCCAAAAAATTTAAATTGGGACATCAATGAAGACACCCCTGATTTTCCTATGGTAGTCTCACTAAAGATTTATGACTTCAATGTCAAGAGAATTCTGATCGATAATGGCAGCTCAACTAACATAATAGCCGTTGAAGCTCTGAACCAAATGAACTTGGGAAAATTGGTTCTACAGAAAGTGGCCACCCCTCTGGTCGGATTTGGAGGATCTGAGATCGTGCCAGCAGGGACGATCAATCTAAGTGTCACCCTTGGTAATAAACCTCAGCGGGTTGTGAAAATGATAAAGTTCCTAGTAGTGGAGACGTCGTTCGCCTATAACGCCATTCTAGGTCGACCGGCTCTAAATCAATTTCGAGCTGTAGTATCAACCTACCATCAGAAGATAAAATTCCCCACTCTCTCTGGGGTCGGAGAAATTGTTAACGACCATTGCATGGCATGGAATTGTTATAACACGGCGCTTTCCCTAAAACGGAACATCGACCCGCTCACACCCGCAAAAAGAAAAACAGTAGGATCTTCAGTGGAAAGGTCAAGGGAACCAGAAATTCCGAGTACCGAAAGAATCAATAAAAAGGGGAAAGAGCCAGTCGATCTGACTGTACGCGCCCCCGAGCATAAGGATGTCCAATTGATAGAGAACGATCCGAGCAAGATCACTAGGATCGGAACGGAGCTCACACCGCAGGGTGAAATTATGTTGATTGATTTCTTGAGAAAGAATACAGACGTATTCGCCTGGAGTTCAGAAGATATAGTGGGGATAATCCTAGAATAATCACCCATTCTTTGAAAATAGATCCAAACGCAAAACCAATTAGGCAAAAGAAGAGAAATCATGGCTCTGTTAAAGACAAGATAATAAAAGCTGAGGTCGAAAGGCTTCTAATGTCTAAACAGATAAGGGAAATACACTTCACAGAGTGGTTGTGCAATGTTGTGCCAGTGTCAAAAGGAGATAAGAAGGACAATAAATGGAGAATGTGCAATGATTTTACGGACCTAAACAAACTATGTCCAAGGGATCCATATCCACTTCCTCGAATCGACCTATTAGTTGACTCCACAGCGGGATTTGCTATTTTTAGCATGATGGACGCATTTCAAGGATTTTATCAAATATTTATGGACGAAAGGGATCAAGAAAAAACTGCCTTTGTAACAGAACAAGGAGTATACTGCTTCATAGTAATGCCTTTCGGGTGGAGAAACGCTGGAGCAACTTATCAACAACTAGTAAACCTAATGTTTAAGGAACTAATCGAAGAAATTATGGAAGTATACGTGGATGACATGCTGGTCAAGAGTATGAGTGAAAAGGACCACATTGATCATCTAGATCGTTGCTTTGGGATTTTGAGAAAATACGGAATGAAGCTCAATCCGGCCAAATGTACCTTCGGAGTAAGATCGGGAAAATTTATGGGCTACTTGGTCCACCAAAGAGGTATCGAAGCAAATCCCGAAAAGATAAGCGCGATCACCGAAATGAAGCCTCCCAGAACTATCTCTCAAGTTCAAAGTCTAGTAGGAAAGATAGTTGCTCTGAATAGATTTATATCTAGATCGGCAGATAAAAGTCTGCCATTCTTTCAGACACTGAGAAAGTCTAAAACATTCGAATGGACTGAAGCATGCGATCGGGCTTTCGATCAATTGAAAGAATACCTAGCTTCACCACCACTTCTCGCCAAGCCAACGGAAGGACAACCTCTTTATGTATACATTGCAATTTCCGAAGCTGCCATGAGTTCAGTAATGGTCAAAATAGATGGATCAGAACATAAGCCAATCTATTACTTGAGTAAGCTACTGCAGGGAGCTGAAAAGAATTATTTGGAGATAGAAAAGTTTGCCTTAGCTTTAGTAACATCAGCACGAAAGCTACGACCTTACTTCCAAACGTACAAAATTATTGTCCTCACTAATCAACCCTTAAGACAAATCTTGTCGAAACCCGAAACATCGGGAAGATTAATCAAATGGGCAGTGGAACTAGGGCAATATGAGATCGAGTACCAACCAAGAACTGCGATAAAAGCGCAGGTGCTTGCAGATTTCCTCTTGGAGACCCCCTGTCCATCAGAAATGATCCATGGCGAGACAAGTTCGAGCAATAACGACATCTTGGTCGTTAGCAACCTAGTTTGGCTTATGCACGTCGATGGCGCATCGAGCAAAGATGGCGGGGGGGGGGGCTGGAATAAATTTCCGATGACCTGATGGAGAGGATTTAAACTATGCCATCACCCTGGATTTCATGGTAACAAATAATGAAGCAGAGTACGAGGCTTTAATTGCAGAAATGGAAATGGCCATAAAAGCCAGCATAAAAGTCTTGAACGTCTTAACAAACTCCGAGCTAGTTCAAAGACAAGTCAACGGGTTATATGAGGCCAAGGAATACAACATGATCAAATACTTGGCCAAAGTAAAAGAATTGACTGGAAAGTTTGACAAATTTGAAATTCAAAACATCCCACGAGAAGAGAATCGCTGGGCTGATCAACTATCTCGGTTTACAGGGTCAAGAGATGGCAAGACTAAAAGGGTGATCACATGGTTGATCTCCAATACACCGTCGATCGATCTCGACACCATTCCTACCACTGAGAAAATGGATATTGATCTGGATACGGACAGCTGGATGAGTCCTTTGTGGAGATATTTAAAGGACGGATCTCTCCCTAATGATAAAAATGAAGCTCGGAAAATTAAGTATCGAGCACCTAAATATGCAATAGTTGAGGAGAAACTTTACAGACGATATGTTTCTGGAATACTCTTGAATTGTATCCCCGAACAACAGACTCAATCTATTCTTAAGGAGATTCATGAAGGAGAGGCCGAAAATCATAGAGGGGCTCGAGCACTCGCTCTGAAGTGCCTAAGGACCGGATATTATTGGCCTAACTTATATTCAGATGCACAAGACTACGTGAAATTTTGCCATCACTGCCAAATACATTCGAACATAATTCATCAACCTGCAGAGATAATGCATCTGATTCCAATCTGTTGGCCATTTGATCAGTGGGGAATCAACATTGTAGGCCCATTCCCTACAGCCAGATCAAAGAAGAGCTATGTCCTGGTCGCTGTCGAATATTTCAGCAAATGGATCGATTGTGTGGCACTCGCGCGAATTACGCAATTCCAGGTTATAAATTGTCTTCGGAAATACATAGTCTGCCGTTTTGGCATCCCGAGGGTGCTAATTTCCGACAATGGAACTCAATTTGTTGGAAAACAAGTTTTAGAATGGTGCTCCAAATTCGGAATACAGCAAAATTTTACATCTATGGGACATCCTCGAGCGAATGGACAAATAGAGGTTGCAAATCGGGAAATCATTAAATCCCTCGAAAAGAGGCTGGATGACGCCAAAGGAAAGTGGTTGGACGAACTCCCAGGGGTTGTATGGGCAAATAGAACTACAGTAAAATCATCTATGGGGGAAACACCTTTTAGCTTGGCTTATGGTTCGGAAGCGGTCATTCCCGTCGAAGCACTTGTCCCCAGTCCGAGAATCGAATTATATGATGAAGAGAATAATGACCAGTTGAGGAAAGTCGACATTGACCTAAGTGAGGCCCTGAGAGACAGGGCTTGTCTTCGTTTACAGGCGGTGATTTAACCTGATTTCGTCTTAAGGTTCAATATCAGTAAATTATCAAAAGAACAACTTTATATTTAGGGTTTGGTTAAAGTACTCAGGATGGTGCAATACAAGAAAAAGTAAAGTAAGAACAATGATAATAACGTAGAATTAATGGAGAGCAAAAGCTATCTTATTAGAGTAAAGATATTACAATGCTTTTTTGACAAAGTATGTGACCCCCCCTTATTATAATGAAGGGTCCAACTTATATAGTAAACATAATCCTAGCCCTAGTAGTATCCTACAAGCATTAGGAAACTTGCATGGCCCAACAAGCATTCGGGTTCTTCTGCTAGATCGATAAGATATGAATCGCGAGTCGGGTCGAGCTCTGTTTCTAGGTCTGCTTTTACTAACTGAGGGGATCGGAACGACCGTGACGAGCTCGAAGAGTCGAATATTGATCTATATGTAAAATAGCCCCCATCAGTACTCCCCCACTTCTCGAGCATAATCGTAGTTGTAGCTCGGAGAAGTAAGATAAAGTTTCTTTGTCGATCCCTTGCCTGAGATTCATAAAGCATGCCTCATTAAAAACCTAGTTCGGAAAAACCCCATGGGATAAAAACCAAACTATGGAAAAAGAGTACATATCCGTTGAATCCATTCCGCAGCATTTGCGTCATATAAAGCGTTGATGTATACTTTGGCTAGAATCGATCGATAATGATGAGGATTGATCAAGATTGAGATGCTCCAGATCGAGATTGAAATGCTCCAGATCGATATTGATCAGGTCGAAGAATCCGACCAGGCTAAATACGAAATAGCACCCATCAGTACGAAACCCGCTTCTCGAGCGAAAGTGTAGCTGTAGCTCGGAGAAGTAAAATTATGCCTTTGAATGGCTTCCTGATGTATATCGAACATACCTTGTTAAAAACCTTGCTCGGAAAAACCCATTGGGATAAAAACCGACCAAGGGAAAAAAAGTACATATCCTTCGTGATATTAAGGTTTGTCAATGCATGGGTATTGTGTCGTAGCGATCTCTGATGGGGGCTATTTTACTTATAGATCAGTATTCGACTCTTCGAGCTCGTCACGGTCGTTCCGATCCCCTCAGTTAGTAAAAGCAGACCGAGAAACAGAGCTCGACCCGACTTGCGATTCATATCTTATCGATCTAGCAGAAGAACCCGAATACTTGTTGGGCCATGCAAGTTTCCTAATGCTTGTAGGATACTACTAGGGCTAGGATTATGTTTACTATATAAGTTGGACCCTTCATTATAATAAGGGGGGGTCACATACTTTGTCAAAAAAGCATTGTAATATCTTTACTCTAATAAGATAGCTTTTGCTCTCCATTAATTCTACGTTATTATCATTGTTCTTACTTTACTTTTTCTTGTATTGCACCATCCTGAGTACTTTAACCAAACCCTAAATATAAAGTTGTTCTTTTGATAATTTACTGATATTGAACCTTAAGACGAAATCAAGTTAAATCAGGCGGCTAAGTCAAGCATGGAAAAAGCCTATAATCAAAGGGTAAGAATAAGATAGTTTAAGGAAGGCGATCTAGTTCTTAAAAAGGTTGAAGTATCCAAACACGTCGAAAAGCTACAGCAAAATTGGGAGGGTCCTTTCATAGTGACTGCGGTCGGCAAAAAAAGATCTTATAAAATTGCTCAGTTAGATGGAACCCCGCTTCCTCGGACGTGGAACGCAGTAAACCTCATACTATATTATGGTCGTTGAGATCATGAAGAAAACTTAGGAGAGCAGTTTGAATATCTCATTTTTAGAGAATGTAGTTTGTTTATTGTTTATTTTCATTTTATGGATTTCCTTGTTCTTTCTTTATGACGTCAGAGTTTTTCTACAATAATACCAAAAAGATTTTGCTTAATTTCCTCCATACATTGTATTATGACGGCACAATAAAGCCATTATCGATAGCTCTACAAGGGTTAAATCCAATAATTGGTATACAACCTAAGTAAAATTGAATATTTGAGTAAAATCGATTGGGTCGGTAAAAACTCATCGATCCCCTAAAATCGATCTACATGGGTTAAAACCAATAATTTGTATACAGCCTAAGTAAAATTGAATATTTGAGTAAAACCGATTGGGTCGGTAAAGACACATCGATATCCTAAAAGACGATCTACATGGGTTAAAACCAATAATTGGTATAAAACCTAAGTAAAATTGAATATTTGAGTAAAACCGATTGGGTCGGTAAAAACTCATCGATCTACTAAAATCAATCTACATGGGTTAAAACCAATAATTGGTATAAAACCTAAGTAAAATTGAATATTTGAGTAAAACCGATTGGGTCGGTAAAAACTCATCGATCCCTTAAAATCGATCTACATGGGTTAAAACCAATAATTGGTATACAACCTAAGTAAAATTGAATATTTGAGTAAAACCGATTGGGTCGGTAAAAACTCATCGATCTCCTAAAAACGATCTACGTGGGTTAAAACCAATAATTGGTATATGACTATGTAAAATTGAATAATTGAGTAAAACCGATTGGGTCGGTAAAAACTCATCGATTTTCTGAAAAATTCGGTCTACAAAGGTCAGCCTCTGATTTTATTATTTACTAATTGCTTGAGCACAAAGTATTACGTGAAAAGAAAGTTTATTCATAATTCCGAAATAATTACAAATAATAAAACTTCAACATATACAAAGATTTCCTACACCGATCAACGACAAGTCCTATTACATGCTGAAAGGGTCCTATTCTATGAAGCTCGGTCGTCCGGTCAACTTGTAAAAAGCAGTAAAAAAAGGCTCAGTTTATCGTCTGATGATATTTGGTTTTGAATATAGGCAGTATGGATTACAGACTTCTGTCTTTGTTTGTCATCATACGCCTTCCAGCATTCTTGTCACCAGCTGAGCTCGATCGACGAGGACAACCGCCATTTTAAGTTCCAAAATTTCGACCCCAGCCTTGGAGAAGCTGGTGCTCATACTTCACCAGAGCTTCATGAGGTCGAAATTCTCCTTCGGTCGGTGGTGGTCAGCAGTCTCAATCTCATTTTCTTCTTTTAATGAACTGACCAGCTTTCCACCGACCGCGGAACTTTTAGATCGGAATACCACAGCACCGACCCTTATCCATTTGCATATGATGGCCGGTATACTGTAGGCATTCTGCTCAATCCCATTTTTCAGGGATCGGAGACTTCATGGTCTTTGAGAAGTCTCCATTTTCCAATTCCACCCATATCAAGTCATAAGTTTGAGCAATTTTCGAGATTTCCAAATTGGGTGGACGACCACCGTTTTGAAAAAGGAAAAAGTCCATTTTAATAAGTTTTACCTGAGATAGAAAATAAGTGAGGGGTAAAACCCTTTTATAGATGGAACGGTAAAGATCTAAGGGTTGAAATAATATCAAATCAACGGTGGCAATAGTTTATCGGAACTCGTGTTAAGATGTTTCAACTACCGGTAATAAATATCGGATCAGTATTTAATGCAGTACAAGAATGATCGATTAGTACTATATCCTAGATCGATGCTCGACCTGGATAACATCAAATTAAGCAAATTCTACAAAGAGCATATTACATGTTTATAACTCCTATCCTACAAATGCTCGATCGTCCCATAGAATGGTAAATAGCAAAGGAACTCTCTATAAAGGTCAAGAGAAGATTGTTTATGTTTATCACCATCAAGGGAAAATAGTCCCGATCTTCAGATAGTTTGAGCAATCTTCGACCCAAACTAGGAGTAATTTCGGAGGCTTCGAGGGACGAGGACAACCACCATTGCGAAACTCAAAATATCGACCCCCTTAAAGAAACGGATGCTCATACTTCACCAGAGCTGCACTAGGTCGATATGATATCACACATGTTGTTCTCGCTCCATCGTAAACAAATTGATTTCGACAAAGCAAGAATCCAACTTTCCTCTGGTTTCGGACTGACCTATATGGTACGAGTAACGATCAACCAACACCCAGCTATAAGGGATGCTCGATCACTACCTCATATTCCAATAGACCCCATTAAATTGGGATCAGAGTCTTTATTTTATAAAAGAAGTCTCATATTTCCAATTCCACCCATGCTAAGTCAGAAACTTGTCCATTCTTAAGGATAACAGAATCTGGTGGTCGACCATAGTAATAAAAACAAATTTCTTTCTCTGACAACATCGTTGTGGAATAAATAAGGAAGGAGTTAAACACCTTTATATAGGCGGATGGATGAAAATCCAACGGTGACAATTAAAGGTCTTATCAACGGCTTAGATTATTTATAGGCAGTACAATTTCAAACGTCTGCATCTGTTGCAAGTACATCCATGAATATAGGATACAGCAGTTGGAAGAAAGTTATACATATAATCGAAATTATCTACGATTATTGGTCGATAATGGATAACAGTATAAAGATATCTGACAAGGTTCAAAAATTATGCTAAGGAAATATTCCATAAAAGTTTATTCATTCAAAAGAAGTTGCTACATACGTACAAATGAATACAAACAAGAGAAGATTGCATTTATTGTAAAATCTAACTAAATGTAAAAACAAAGACTACAAAATCGAAATATTTTAATTATCCGCTTGGTAGACACTCCTCGAGATAATAGCTTCTCCAAACCGAACGAGTTCTTGTCTTCATCAGCTCGGGGTTTTGAAAGGCAAACCTCGACCTACGTTTGATGAGATCGGTGAATATACTTCACCCGACCTTTACAAAGTATCCTCCTTTGTCGAAGAGGGTAACTCGATCCAAGGAGTAACTTCTTTTTAATGAACTGACCAGCTTCTCCTTTCGACCGCCATTATTGGCGCGAATTCGCCGTTATTAGGGAACCCGAAGTTTCCGATACCTTCCTTACTGAACAGTGAAAGATCATGATGTCTCTGCCATCGCAGAAAGATCCGCACAAGGGTATGGAATAAATTAGTTGTAAACAAAGTATGCCCTATGTATGAGGACATGATTTGAACATATATTCAGTTCTGCATTAGCAAAGAGTTGATATTTATTGTTGGTCCCAAGTGGTCAGATGAGGTTTAGAGGGGGGGGGGGGGGGGGAATAAACCTCTTTAAAAATTTGCCTTTTAAAAATCTCTAACTTTTCTGTCAGCAGACCAAGCTGATCAAGAATTGTAAGCAGACTAAGCTGATCTTGCACAAAGCTTTGAACAGCAGAGTTGACCACTCTTCTGATTTTACTTAGCTGATTTTATCAAAATCAGAGTTTCAAAATTAACTATCTTGCAGCGGATTTATCAAGTGTTTTTCACAAGTAGTTTACTTATCTTAGAAAAAGTTTTATCCCCAGTTTTAAATAAACTCCTTTTTTTTAAAACTTTTCACACAATTAACCTTAAAGTGTTTTTAGTATGCTGTTATGGATATGCAGAAAATAATGCAAGTTAAAAACACAAAGGATTTTTATAGTGGTTATATGGATGTAAATCCTTTAGTCCACTCTTCCAAGTCACTTAGATCTTGGGTTATACTATAGTCACAAAGATTACAGTACACTCTGCTTGCGCCAACCAACAGATGAACTGGCCACAAGTTCGTAGTAGGAAATCACAAAGAAATTCCTAACCTCTGAAGTAATATCGCTCACAAAGATTGATATCTACTCCTCACAACACAACCTAACAAAATCACTCAGATTTTACAAGTATTTTCTGTTTTTCTCTCTATTTGCTTCGTCAACAAATGACTTAGCTGATGAGTGTTCTGTTCTTGAGTTTTGAGACTTAGAGAAGTTCTGCTTCGAATTTTAGCTCTCAAAGTGTGTTGTCTCAGTGTTGTTGTTCTCTTCAACTCATGAACTGAACTATTTATACTTGGAGATTTGAATTTCTGCCCGTTGAGAGATCGACAGCTGTTCAAATCCTCGAGTACTGGTCCTTCCTGCAGAAACGGCTACCTGCGACTGAACACTGTACACTCTGCTGTACTTGCTGTCAGATCGCATTAAATGCACCAATCTGATACGAGGTTTCTCTTCAATCATTTGTCATTAATACCCTTCCTCTTCATCATTTATTACTCCAAGTGCATTTATTACCGTTGCACTGATCTTCTGATCTACTTCCACTCAGCTGATCGAAATTACTCGTCTGATGTATACTCGGCTGATCCCAAACTTGAACTAATCTGATTTGAGTCGGCTGATCGTCCACCAGTCTGATTTCTTCCTCAGCAATAGATCAGTAGTCTTCTGGACCATATTTGACTAGTCTGAATAAGTCTTCCTTAGTCAAATATCTTAGAAGGTTTTTACTAAGCTTCCATACTTAGCTGATTCTGATGTTTTGGAAATCATCAAAACCTCCCTTCACTTTATGTCTTCCATCTTCATCTTCATCCAACATTTATAGTTGGGAGAATTTGTGATCTAACGGACAGAAGATGAACCGTTCTATGGCTATGATAAAGGCGCGAATATCTATGCGACTTTTCCACTCCCAAGGAAATGGTCAATACGAATTAATTTATTCAGTTCTGCCCAATGAGCCTTACGTACACAAAAAGCATATGAGTACATCACATATTGATTGACACATATACACGTACAGCTCATTTCTCTCTAAAAAAAATATATATATATATACAATCTACTAATCTACTGTTTGAGGATGTGATCGGGACTTGTGCTATGACCAAGATAAGTGATCAATTCTTGGGTACGTTGTTTATATCCAAGAGCGAAGCCTTTCTCGAACTCCTGTTCTTCCCTTTCTCAATTTGAGATTGGGTGACTTCTTCCAGATTCTTGTTCAGCTGAAGCAAGTCTTCTTTCTCCTTTTTAAGTTGCTCCCTTTCAAACTCCAGGCTGCAATTCA